>CM062815.1:634736498-634993262 GCA_031772625.1 Pinus tabuliformis | reverse complement strand
TTTCTAAGGCGTGGATCTCTCTTTTCTATCTTTTTGTGAGCTGGTGGTTCATATAATTTGGTATCAGAGGCTTTGGATTCTAGGGTTTCCGCTGCTCCAAACAAGTCATAGTGGCATTTTCGCTATAACTTTGTTTCTGTGACGTTTCAGAAGTCGCAAAAAAAACCCATTTGAGAAGAAATCGCGCTGAATCTTGGGTGAGAATTCCATAGTCTTTCGCGTGATATTTTCGGAGATATGATCTGAGGAAGTTGGTCTTTTTGCAGACTCCTGAATTACACTCAAAACAGGTGACCTGGGGAAAATCGTCATAACTTTCTTTCTGAGCATGGGATTGAAATTTCGTCAGAATTTACAGAAAGAGGATGGACTGTAGTTTTCTTTTATATATTTTTTAGAGTCAAAGGTTGAAATAGTGACACGTGGAATGTCATACAAGTTCGCTCTACTGAACTAGTCTATAATCAAGTCACTGTGGGAGAGTTCGTATAACTCTTCCTTGGAGAATCCAATTTGGGTCAAGCTTATGGCATTGGAAAAAGCACACAGAGGGCTACTACAGGTCACAAATTTAGAACTAGATAATCAGAAAGTATAGAGATACATCGGAGGCAATATCGAGCTCCTACAAAGTGAAAAAAGGTGTGTAGATTTTCTTTAATTTTTGCTTAAGCTTGGTTTGAAAATTTATTTTGAAGGAATTCAAAGGGAATATTAGAGAATTATTATCGGTAACTGATTCCCCGAGGAAAGAAAATGCAAACACCTAGTAAGGAGCCTGAAAGCTCTAGCATGACTCATGAAGAAGAAGAAGAAATGCTATATGATATATCAAAATTACAAGAACAAGTGCAACGAGTGTCACTTGTACAAAAAACAACAGAATCTAAAATGGATGGTTTAAGGAAAGATGTATAAGCTAAGATGGATGGTTTAAAGAAAGGTGTAGAAGCTAAGATGGATGGCATGGAAGCTAAGGTGAATGGCATGGACGCTAAAATTGATGGCATGGATGATAAGATGGATAAGTTGGTACAAGAAATGGTCACTAAGGGTGAAAGAGTACTAAAGGAAACTCATGATGAGAACAAAAGAAATATTAATCATGATTCCATAGACTCTAATGTTGGATCGAAGACTCACCATGTTCCAAAAATTGATATGAGGAAGTTTGATGGCAAGGATCCCGCCACATGGATATTACAGATGGAGCAATTCTTCGATCTCAATAATGTGAAAAACACACAAAAGGTACGTATGGAAACTTTATATTTGGAACCAAATCAGTTTGTATGGTATCAATGGCTTTGTTCTCGTAAACAGTTTATCACTTGGGCAATTTTTACGGAAGAATTGATAGCACATTATGAGGATACAAAAAGCAACACTTTTTTTAGCCAATTGATAAGTCTCAAACAAAAGGGTTCAATAATGGAGCACATTGAGGAGTTCCAAAAATTGAACATAAGGGTAAAAGATATTCCAGGGGAGCATAGGATTGATGTGTTCATAGGGTCTTTAAAGGATAATATCCAACATGATGTGCGCCTTTGGGAACCTGATTCATTAGAGAAGGCATTCAGGTTAGCAAGAAAAATGGAAAGCAAAATTATGGCACTAGGAAGCATACCATTCACAACTATAAAGACAGAAGTGTTGTTGCCCATAGTCTTCCACAACCTACAAGGTTGACACCACAACAATTGGAAGAAAAAAGAGCAAAAGGGCTTTGTTACAATTGTGATAGAAAATACACAAAAGGTCATAAGTGTGCTGAGAAGAAATTATTCTACATAGATTGTGAACAGGAAGAAGAAAAGGAGCAAGAAAGGTCAAAAGAAGAGGATATATTCCAGGAACAAAGCCTAGATGAAGAACAAATAAATCCGACCATATCTTGTAATGCATTGGCGGGAATTACCACTCCTCAAACCATCAAGATAGAAGGACAAATCAAGAAGAAAAAGGCAATAGTGTTGATTGATTCAGGAAGCACCCACAATTTTATTCATTGTAGGGTAGAAAAAGAATTGAATTGCTTCCTATATCCAGCACCAGAGTGTCAAGTGATGATTGCAAATGGAGGAACAATAAATTGTTTTGGAAAGTGCCATAATATCAAGCTATCCATGGGAGAATATGTATTGACTAGCCCAATGCTTTCCATTCCAATGGGAGGTGCTGATGTTGTACTAGGAGTCCAATGGCTACAATCCTTGGGTACAATAGCTTTTTATTTTCAAGAACTTTTCATGAAATTTTCTGTGGAAGGAAAGGAAGTTGAATTAAGGGGTATTGCAGGGAAACCAAGAAAGATAATCAGCTCTAATGGCATGACAAAGCTTCTAAAAAAGGAGCAAAGAGGTGTAATTGCACAATTATGTTCGCTAGATGTTTCCACATTGGAATCATCTATTTCTCCAGATCTTCAAAAAGTCCTGGACAATCATTCCAAGGTATTTGAGACTCCCAAAGGTCTCCCACCTATGCGTGATCATGATCATGCTATTCATCTGATTCCAGGAAGTGTTCCTCCAAACATCAGGCCGTACAGATATCCATATGTCCAAAAAAGTGAAATTGAACGTATGGTTGCAGAAATGCTAGAGGCTGGTATAATTCAACCGAGTCAAAGTTCTTTCTCAGCTCCAGTAGTATTGGTGCACAAGAAGGATGGATCATGGCGCATGTGTCCAGATTATAGGGAGCTCAACAAGCTCACTATTAAAGATAAGTTCCCCATTCCTGTCATTGATGAATTACTAGATGAATTGCATGGATCAATTTACTTCACCAAGTTGGATCTTCGTTCGGGATATCGTCAAATCAAAATGAAGATTGAAGACATTCTGAAAACAACATTTAGAACTTATGAGGGTCATTATGAATTTTTGGTCATGCCTTTTGGCCTTACCAATGCACCTTCAACATTTCAAGGTTTGATGAATTCAATTTTCAAACCATTCCTTAGAAAATTTGTGTTAGTATTTTTTGATGATATACTAATCTACAGCAAGTCTTGGAAGGATCATGTTGAACATGTTGACAAGGTGCTACAACTATTGGAGGAGAAACAATTATATGCAAAAAGATCCAAATGTTTCTTTGGAGTCCAGGAGGTGGAATATTTGGGTCATATTGTATCTCATGAAGGAGTTAAGGTAGACCCTAGCAAAATTAAAGCCATTAAGGAATGGAAAATCCCCACATCCATAAAGCATCTGCGAGGATTTCTTGGGTTGACAGGGTATTATTGCAAGTTTGTTAAGAATTATGGGAGAATAGCAGCACCTCTAACAACATTATTGAAGAAAGATTCATTTTCATGGACTCCGGAAGAAACAAAGGCCTTTAAACATCTTAAGGAGGCAATGTGCCAAGCACCAGTCTTAGCTACGCTAGACTTCACAAAAACCTTTATTGTGGAATGTGATGCTTCAGGAAATTGAATTGGTGTTGTTCTAATGCAAGATGAAAGACCCATTGCTTTTGAAAGTCGTCCAATCAAGGGAAAGTTTTTAAGCAAAGCTATTTATGAGAAGGAAATGTTGGCAATACTCCATGCACTTAAGAAATGGCGACCCTACCTAATGGGAAGACACTTCAAGGTAAAAACGGATCATGATAGCCTTAAATACTTTTTAGAACAAAGATTATCCTCTGAAGAGCAACAAAAGTGGGTCACAAAGATGTTGGGTTATGACTTTGAAATCATCTACAAAAAAGGGAAGCAAAATGTGGTGGCAGATGCACTCTCAAGAAAGGACGAGGATATGGAAGCATTGTTGTGTGTTTCTATTATCCAACCAGATTGGATAAATGAAGCAAAGGAGGAATGGAAGAATGACGAAGAAGTGTGGGCACTTATTCGAAAGCTACAACAAGATTCAAGTACTTCTGATACATTTAGCTGGAAAAATGATTCGTTATGGTACGAAGATCGCTTATACCTCTGTAAGAATTCCCAGCTAAAACAAAGATTCTTATGGAATTGCACACTTCTCCCTTAGGAGGGCACTCAGGATTTTTAAAAACTTACCACAGGGTTAAGAAGGAATTTTTTTGGGATGGCCTTAAATCAGATATTCAAAAGTTTGTATCGGAATGTTTGGTTTGCCAACAAAATAAAGTTGAAACAATTAAGACACCGGGTCTATTACAACTTTTATCCATTCCAAGCCAACGTTGGGAGGAGGTTTCAATGGATTTTATCATAGGTTTACCCAAGTCTGAGGGAAAGAGTGTCATCATGGTGGTAGTTGACAGACTTACCAAGTATGCACACTTTTGTGCATTATCACATCCATTTAAAGCCAGTACGGTTTCTACTGCATTTATGGAAATAGTTCAAAAGCTACATGGAAACCCAAAGATTATTGTAAGTGACAGAGATCCCATTTTCACTGGAAATTTTTGGACATAATTATTTTCTTGTCTTGGTACTCAGTTAGCTCATATCTCATCTTATCATCCTCAATCTGATGGGCAAACTGAGATAGTAAACAAATGTTTGGAAGGATATCTTCGTTGCTTTGTATCTGATAAACAGACACAATGGGTCAAATGGTTGCCTCTGGCTGAATGGTGGTATAACACTTCCTTCCATACAGCAACAAAAATGACCCCATTTATGGCACTTTATGGTTACCAACCACCATCAATCACATCATATTTAAGAGAAAATTCTAAGGTTCAAGCAGTGGAACATCACATCAAACATCAGCAACAAGTCCTCCAACTCTTAAAGGATAACCTCGTGTTGGCACAAAATAGAATGAAACAACAGGAAGATCAACATCGCAGTGAAAGAAGTTTTGATGTAGGTGATTGGGTATTCCTACGGCTACAACCATATAAGCAAATGTCCCTAAAGCAAGCTAAGAAGGATAATAAATTATCACCAAAGTATTATGGTCCGTACAAGGTGTTGGAAAAGATTGGTACTATGGCATACAAATTGGAGCTTCCTGCAGCTTCTCGATTGCACCCAGTTTTCCATGTTTCATGTTTAAAGAAGGTTATAGGCGACAAGCTTCCAGTTCAAACAATATTGCCAGAACTCGACGAGGAAGGAAAAATTATATTGGAACCGGAAGCAGTCACAGAAACAAGAACTCGGCAGCTACGAAATCGATCAATTTCAGAGTATCTTATCAAGTGGAAGAACTTATCCGCTGAAGATTCCACATGGGAGGATGAGAATTTTATGCATAAGTATCCAGAACTGCTCAAGCGTTGAGGACAACACTTTTTCTGAAGGAGAGGGGCATGTTGGGTCCCTATAATACTAGTGATTACCCCATTAATATTGTAGTTATACCCCTTATTTATATTGTTGTGCCCCTATTACCCACATATTGTTATTTCTGTGCCCCATAGAATCCCTCTATTATTATTTTTGTGGCTTTATATTATTATTTTTAGGTCGGCTGGATTATATTGTGACTCCTTAGACTCCTATATATAGAAAGGAGGTTTTGTCATTTGTATCATCCAAGAATTGTTCATTTATGTAATGTAAAGGAGGTTGCCCCCTCGAAGAGGCTGAATTCTAAGGCGTGGATCTCTCTTTTCTATCTTTTTGTGAGCTGGTTTCATAACAGGAACCTTCAGTCTATATAGAAATGGGAAGCTACTTGTAGGATTCTCTTTGGTACCTATGGAACATATTTCAATTTGATATAATGGAAACTCCTTTAGTGGATAATTTATTCTACCTTTTGTGCATAATATTACTAGTACTAATTCTACCTCCCTGTCCTTTTTCTTCTCCTGCAGAGTGTCAATCTACAAGCCGAATGTGCTTAATATATTAGTTATGAATTTTCTATTATGTTGTCAAATTATTCTCTAGTGCTTCCTCCACTAGTTGTCTTATTGATCCTGGCCAACGTGTCTTAGGGTCATCTGATATTCTTGTAAGTTCATCATGTGTATCACTAACAAAGTTCCACCATTTCATGATAATATTGCTATAAGATATCTTATCTACTCATTAGGCTGAGGATTTCCACACATTAATCTATAATACCTCATAACAATAATACACGATGTATCTCCAGGGGTAGTTATTCTTTCATTTCTCTTTTCTTATTGTATTTGCATCTCTCAACATAGTCCTCAAGGATTTTGTCTTCATTTTGGGTCATTCAAAAGACATTTTACCATTACTCTTTTCCCTTGTAGTAATCTTGATATTTTTCTAAGAACTTAACTTTCATTTGCACCCATGTCCTAATTCTTTCTTTCCTCAAGCCCATAAACCATCATAATGCAGTGTATTTAAGGGTAGTAGGAAAGAGTTCCTACTTATATGCATCAGATACATTGTTTTAACTTCTAAAAAGCAAGTTAAAATCGAATAGAAAAGTGTTGATACATTCTTTTGAGACACCAAGAAAATTTGAAAAGGTTGAATGTGGAATATTTTTAATCTTGGTTTCCTACTCCAATTATCTGATGGGGAAATCAAAATAAGAGGACTATCAATTCTTAACTTTGTGGGCCATTTCTTCCAAACACTTTCCTTCCCATTTCAAGGGTTCATTAGGCATTTCAAGAAGAATTAGCTCTATATCGAATTGCTTTTCAGGAATATATTATGGGAATCGGTCATTTGTAGGTGCAAAGGATGAAGGCTACATGAATTCAGATTCTACTTTGATGGATTTAATATTTTGTTTGGCTATGTAACTTTATGTAGGAGTTAAATAATGTGGTTGGCTATGAACTCATTAATTACATCTTGAACCACTAGTTTGAGGGATAGTTTTAAAAATCTATGAAGTTTATCTCTACTCCTAGGCATATGAAAAGTCATTCTATTAAAAAATAAAATATATGAAATAAGTAAAATTAGAAAAAGAATAAATCTGACCCATCTAGAAAGATAATTTTCTCTAAAATAACAAGTAAAATTACACAATCGCTAGAAAAAAACATAACAATATAAATTGTACTATTGATAGTTCCCTGACAATGATGCAAAAAGTGGCAGTGGCTTTTAATTACCTTTATAATTTCTTATAGAGATAACGAGAAGGCTATTCATTTAATTGTCAACTTGGGGTTCATATGGGTACTTGTGAATTGTCATGCACTATATATGCTAGTATAATTGTCTCTATGTCTTGAAGTTGTCATAAATAAATGATTGTCATAGTTTAAGATATAAGGATTCTTTTAAAAGTCACCAAGTAATCTAAGTCACACCTTCAATCCAATACAAAGTTGTGATAATGTAAATCACACTGTCTAATATATGTTGTAGTAAAGTGAATTGCATGAAAGTAAATACACAATCATCCAAAGGTGACTTGTTCAAGTGTTAAGAAGGACCTTGATTGTTGTAACTAACATGTAGTTGTATGTGTAATAGAAACAGATTTAATTCCAAGCCACTAACTCACACTTCCTTGTAATGAAATTGAAACCACGAACCAAATGCATGAAATAACAAATCCAAATTGTTAGGGAAAACAAAATTGTTAAAATTTTGAAAATAAAGTAATGTTAAGGCTACAAAAAAGTTGTGACTACAACCTTAACTCACATGATGTTGCAATTCCTTCACAAAATCAATTAGTGAGTGAATAAAAATAACATTAACACCTAAGTTATATCAATACACTACATTTTGGACTTGCAACAATTAGTAATTTATCGGAGTTGTAGCAACTAACAATTTAGAGTTGTGGCAATTGATAATTTATAGTTTCAACAATAAAAAAAATAGTGTATATAGAAGATAATAAAAACGAAAATTGTGACTACAACTACACTGTGAATATAGACATGATGTTAATAAGGATGGAGCCCCGCCTCCAAAGATAATCCATTCGTTATAAAAATAATGAAGTGTGAATGCTCAACACATCATTACATGAATAGGAGAAATTATATTGTAGAAATAAAACCTTCATCTCTGATTATGAATTACCAACATTAGGCTTATAGGTTCCTCCCCTTTAGCTCAAGGAAAGAAGGGGGTTTTTATATCAAATATATTTGTACCTAAATATAAACCAACTAGGGATGAATAGGCATGAAAATTAGGATGTTCACCTTGTTACATCAATTCCTTCTTAGAATGGTAAAAACAATCGTCCACTAACTCAATTCACCAGTGTGACAACTAGTGGTTGAGTTAGCTCCTTTTCTTTGTCATCCATTTTTCCCTATCATTTTCTTGCATTAGAAAATATTTTTAAAATCATCTAAATGGTTCAAAATTAACATATGGATGGTTAACTATTGCATTATCATAACGGGCATGAACTTGAAATATCGTTGAGAGAGTTGTATACAATAGGAAAATAGGGAGTTCTAGCAATCACACCATGAGTAGGGGCAACATAAGTTTTGACAATGATGCCAAGGATAAAGTGAGACCCAACAACCACAATCAAAGTACTAGATTTATAATAACAATAAGGATTTACAATTAAAATGAGGAGTTGCAATAATGACAAAGAGTTGTAGGAACTATGAAGAGTTGTAACAAGATTGGAGAGTTGCAATAACAGTGAAGGGCTGCAATAACTGTGAAGAGTTGTACAAATAGAGGAGAGTTGTATAAAAAATGGAGAGTTGTAACATATATGGTCACATACCATAGGTATAGCCACTAAATTCTACATGAGAAAAGAGAGTTGCAACATTGTTAGGGAGTTGCAACACCTATTGTAAGTTGCAATGCTTGTGGAGCGTTGCAAATCTTGTGGGGAGTTGAAACACTTGTCAAGAGTTTTAGCGACTGTTGAGAACGTACTCCTAGTAGTGTATGTATAGTCCATAAATTTTGTATGCCACTATTAATATATAAAAGAAACAATTTACCAGAAAATGCATATGAATAAGCATTAAAATTCCACATAGAAGGATATTTATGCCTTGAACAAAAATGTATTAATATAGATGAAAAGGTTATAATAAAAGGATGAAAAATGAAAAAATAGTAGGAAAAAAGGTATTAGGCAGGTGTTAAATATATGCCAATTTAGGCATCCATCACATGCCAATCCTTGTACTTTTCCTATGAATTATTTTGTCTCTTGTACATGTAGATGAATCTGTCTGATCTTCAGAACAAATTTATTTTCCCTTAAGGCATCCCCTATGAAATCCTCCAACACTTGCCCTTATTTCCCATGTGCAATATCTAAAGCTAAAGATGGTGAGTAACCAAAAAATGCTTCAAATGTGGACTCTCCAGTAGTAGTGTGGAAAAATATGTTACAAGAGTGTTGTATATATACTAGATTATCATCACAAGTATTTGGATGTTTTTAGCTATAACCCATCAAAAGTTGTGCCAAAGTCCTGTTGACTACTTCTTTTTGCCTAGCTATACGTGGATGGAAAATTGTAGACCTCTTGAATTTTGTTTCCATATTCTCCCATAATGTAATCCAGAATGCAAAGGGAAATATTGCATCATTGTCTAAAATAATGCTCCCTGGTATCCAAAATTATACCTAGACCTTTCCAAAGAATAAGGTTGTTGCTTCTTGCCAACTTATAGTCTTTTTACAGGAGATGAGAATGCACATCTTGTTGAGCCTATCAACTACCACCAAAACATAGTCATGTACCTTCATGATTGTTAGTAAACCTACAACAAAGTTCACGGAAATTATTTCTGAATGATAAGTGGGTAGAGGAAAGGGATAATATAGATCTTGTTTCCTGCTACTAGACTTGATGGTACAACAAATATTGCATTCTCCTATGAACCTAGCTACCTCTTCTTGCATCTTGGTTCAGTACACATACTTGTACCATTTGGTCACTGTCTTCCTTACACGAAAATTCCTTTTAACCTTATAGGCATGAGCCTCTCTAATTTTCTATATTTCCTAACCTTTATGACATTCAACTATGGTATTCAAATATGTTTTTACCATTCTACACTTGTTTGTGGCTGTACAATTGCTAAAAAATCTCTTCGTAGTCCTCATATTTTATATATGCCTCTTTTTATGCATCATGGGTGAAATTCCATGCCCATCAGTGTTCCTAGAGCTTTGATATTTGATGTGGGTGGCCTTGAAAGAATGTTTTCCAACTTTTTTGTGATGTCATTATTGTACTTGATCACTAAATGAAATTCCTATATGATCCAGGAGGATCTTGTCAGATCAGTTAAAGAGGTTTAGTTTCATCGACAACATTCAGTGTCCAGTATCTTCAGCTTCGACAGTGATGTTATGGTTGTCCGGGAATGTCAATGGCTGATATGGTTTTCATGGTATTCGAAGGATATGGTTTTGTACCTGGTTGTCGACATGGGTTTTTCGCAGTTCTGTTGGGGTTTTGTTGTCGACATGGGTTTGCTGTCATATGATGCTGACAGTGTCGCTCTGTGACAAAGAGGTGTACATGGTTTTTTTGTATCTAAACCAAAGAGATGCTTTAACCTAAGTACTAGTTATAAAAATAAACCTAAGTCCTAAGAACCTAATACATTAACCTATCAAAATTCATGTATTAAAATATCCTATACCTAAAACCTAAAGAATTAAATTCCAAGTTTCAAACCCTCTCAAGTCATTACATAGCATTACAAAAAAAAAACATATAAAAAAAATTACATGTAAATGAAAACATTACATAGACCACAGCTCCTAACCACTAGTCAAACCTTGTCAGAACCTTAGCCTCATTCACTCATGAGCAGATAAGGGGATAAGTCATTGAGGTTACGTGGCAGAGACTAACTACAACGGAGATTCTATAACTATTGGGGTTATAACACATGTGACTAGATGCAGTGTTAACCGTTGGGAGTTACAGCTTAAACTAGCC
Organism: Pinus tabuliformis; assembly: GCA_031772625.1. Classification (NCBI taxonomy): domain Eukaryota; kingdom Viridiplantae; phylum Streptophyta; class Pinopsida; order Pinales; family Pinaceae; genus Pinus; species Pinus tabuliformis. The sequence continues at coordinate 634,982,456 of CM062815.1, read as the reverse complement.
TTGATTTACTAGCTATGTCAGAACCACCTCTAGCATGTGATCACATAAACATGACTGCATTGGAAAAGGTTGACAACTCACTGTAACCATCGTAGGTAGCTGTCACATGCAGAGTTGGCGAGGGGTTCCCAAACCACTGGAACAAACTTGCAACCATGTCCATTTGTGGTTTGACGGTGACCTATTGACATGGACAGTTGACTCCTGCATGTTGTTTCCTAACCACCAGCGGGTTATGATAAACCTAAAGTTCATTTTGGGTTTTTAATTAAGTTTTGGGTTATTTTAATGCAAACCACCATGTAACTAATCTTTAAGTGTCACAATGTGAGAAGGCCTTAACTCAAAAACCCTAATTTCATCTAGTTCATTCCTAAACTCTGCAAGAGTGAGTTCGAATGCATATGGAGGGGTACAAAAGTAATTTAGTTATTTGAAGAACGGAGAGAGTGGTTTTGAGTTTTATGTGTAGGTTCTGGAGGATATAGGTTTTTTTGTTTTCAATGTAACAGGAGCATCCAGAGAAAGCTAGTTTAGAGAGATTTCTTATGACAATGACAAAAAGTGCGTGCATGCACATTCAATTTGGTCAATTTTCTGTGCAATCGACCTCCTTGGATTCAATCCTAATAAAGCGGTCACCCATCTTGAAAGCGGACCCAGAGACGTAGTCCATCAGGGACGAACTCTGTAATCAATCTTGTTGTCTAGTGTCACTTCGTATTTGTTGTTTTCACTTATGTTTTGCATCTTGCTTATGTTTATCATCTTTTGTATAGTCTTTCCTCTCAAGAAGTTCTCATGATTTTAAGTGCTTTAAGTTAACATTCAGTTCAATATTGGCATAATCAATTCTATTTCAGTTAAACATATGATCATTTCAAATCATATAATTTGGTATTAGAGAAGTTTTCGTTTGTAGAATTTGTCAGTGAATGTTAACCAGGTCAAAGTCGCAATGTGGAGAAGGAATCCTTGAGGAGATTAATCCAGAAATTGGAAAGTGAAGAGTCGCTCATAAGTCGACCATGACAAGATCTGATCCATGTGAAATTCTAGAAACTAAGATGAGTGATGAACAGTTTCAACAAGCATTCTTGAATATGCAGCAGATGTTGGGAGAAATATACGCTGATAAGAAGGCGAGAGATGCAACTTCTTCTCCAAAGACATCGAAGAAGGACAAAGGTAAAGGCAAGGCTAATAAATATCCTTCACCCCCATCATCTCCATCATCATATTCTTCTTCTTCTTCTTCCAATGCAGAATCTGAAATAGAAAAGAAACCTAAGAAAATATATCTTTTGAAACTTGATGTAAAATTTGAGTTACCTATTTATCATGGTGAAATGAATCCTGAAAAGCCAGATAACTGGATTTAGAATCTAGAAGTGTATTCTCGTATTCAGAACATTTCTGATGATAAAATGAAAATTTAGTTAGCTACACTTAGAATGGGGCGAACAAATTTAATCTTGTGGGAAATTAAAACTCAGATAGATGTAAAGCAGAAAGGTAAAGTCATCTCTTCATGCTCTAAGTTTTAAAAATCTCTTAGGAAACAATTCTATCCTTTAGGATAGATGCAGCAAGATTCTATTTATTGGCAGCATTTGACGCAAAGTAAAGGGAAGAGATTTTAGGAGTTTTCTTAGGATTTTAGAAAGAAAGCATTGGCGCTTGGTATTCATTGGATATAGGTTAAAATTTATTAAAATACATCGGCAATTTACATTCATACTTTCAGCATAGCCATTGAATCAGGTGGCAGACCATTCAAGTTTTCACCGCAAGCATCCAAAGAGTTGGAAATCAAAGATTCCAATGACAGTAAAGGGAAGAACAATTCGAAGAGAAAGAAATCAGTGACAGCTCAAAAGGAAAGACCTACTTGTTCTCATTGCCAGAGAATTAGTCATGATGAATCTAAGTGTTGGAAACTTCATCCCGAAATTAAGGCCAAAAAGTTCCTTAAGGAGAAGGATTAAAAGAAGGAAATTGCAGTAGTCCAATAAGATCTAGCTTTTGGCTCAAGTGATGAATGGAGGATAACTGCCATAGTTTCGACAGCTAAACGTTCTGACACTGGTTCAAGTTCGAATAGTATTGCATCTTCGTCAAACATAAATCCTTCAAATGAGGATAAAAGAGTTGAATTATTTAACAAAAGTATAACTTCTAAGCACACAAAGATAGATACAACATTTGGCAGTGGATCACAGACCAATTTAATATCTAAATATTTAGTTAAGAATTTGGGTTTGGATACACATAATTATCCAAGACCTTACCTATTAGGATGGCTAAATAAATCAACTCAGATAAAAGTCACAAAACATTGTCGATTAAGATTTTCCATTACAACTAATTATATTGATGAAGTGGAATTAGATGTGGTTCCAGTAGACATATGTGGAGTTGTTTTAGGAATTCCTTATCTTGATGATCGTGATGCAGTATTTTATAAGAGAGAGTATAAATATCACCTTAAGAAAGATGGGGTTGAATTTATTGTGAGGGCACATCAAAGTAAAAATCATTTGAATTTAGTTGTTGCTAATTAGATGAAGCAATTAATAAGTTCAAATAAGAGATTTGTAGTCATGTGTGTAAAGGAACAACATTAGAACCAACATAATGTTTGTTCATGTTATGAGTCTCAACTTAAAGATAGTTTTATCAAATAGGTAGAAACTTTTCTAGTTCTATTTAAAGAAACCAAACATATTACTCATAAGCAAGGAATACAACATGAATTGCAATTTGTACCTAAATCTCCTCTTCCTAATGTCAGAATGAATCAATTCAGTACAATTTTGGAAGTTATAAGTTACAGGGATGCAGGTTAGTATTGGGGAAAGTCAGTATTAAATTTCTCTTGTATTATGTCACCATTTCATGTTTCAAACAGTTTGGAAGCCTCTTTTCAAGTGGAGAGGAAGCCTATTTATTTTGGTATCAAAGCCTTTTCTAAAGCAATGTCAAATTATCCAATACTTCTAAGGGAAACTTATGCATCAAGGGAAAATTCTAATCAATGGAAGCATCATTTAGTAAATGAAGAAATAGTGATTCAAACAAAACAACAACCACTTCAATACTTTAAAAGACAAACTAAGTTGTAGCAGCTGTCACCTTACAATTTGATGGGTTTATTAAATCAAGTTCACTTAGTAATTAGGAATCAGGAAAGTATATCAGGTCAAGTAGTTGGTATGATGTCAAAAATGTCTTTGATTGTCTCTGTCATTCCACAATATAGATTGTTAATACATGTCAATAGTATTGAACAATATCCTGTAGAGACTGTTTTCAAAGATGTGTGTGAATCACTAATTCATGGTACTTCATGGAAAGAAGTCAATTTCCATGTTCATAACAGGTTGTTTAACCATATTCGCAAGTTGTTCATACTGCAGATGGATGGAATAGTTCACACATTCCAAGTGTGCCATGATCAACATCATGAGGGTCATTACATTAAGGTGATTGATTGAATGTATTTGTACATCATTAGGACAAGGTGGAGAGTGAGGCAACTCTACCCTCACCTGCTATCTGTCTACTCAAACTTTTGTGGTACAAAAGCTTTCAACTGGAGAGGATTGATCCAAGAGGATCTTGTTAGATCAGTTACATAGGTTGAGTTTCATCGATAGCATTTAGTGTCCAGTATCTTCAGCTTCGACAGTGATGTTATGGTTGTCTGGTAATGTCAATGGTTGATATGGTTTTCATGGTATTCGAAGGATATGGTTTTGTACCTGGTTTTTGACATGGGTTTATCGTTAGTTTCGCTGGGGTTTGGTTGTCGAAATGGGTTTGTTGTCATAAGATGTTGACAATGTCGCTTGGTGACGAAGAGGTGTACATGAGTTTTTGTATCTAAAACAAAGAGATTCTTTAACCTAAGTACTAGTTCTAAAAATAAACCTTAGTCCTAAAAACCTAATACATTAACCTATCAAAATTCATGTATTAAAATATGCTATATCTAAAACCTAAAGAATTAAATTCAAAGTTTCAAACCCTCTCGGGTCATTACATAACATTACAAACAAAACCATATTAAAAACATTACAATGTCAATAAAAACATTACATAGACCGTAGCTCCTAACCGCCAACCAAACCACGTCGGAACCTTAGCCTCATTCACATGTGATCGGATAATGGGATAAGTCATCGAGGTTACGTGGCAAAGACTAACTGTAGCAGACATTCTATAAGTATTGGGGTTATAACACATGTGACCAGATGTAGTGTTAACCATCAAGAGTTATAGCTTAAACTAGCCTTCATTTACTAGTTGCGTCAGAACCACCTCCAGCTTATGATCACATAAACCATGACTACATCGGAAAAGGTTGACAACTCATTGTAACTACCGGAGGTAGATGTCACATGCAGAGTCGTCAAGAAGTTCCGAAACCACTAGAAAGAACCTCCAACCATGTCCATTTGTGGTTTAACCACGACCTATTCACATGGATAGTTAACTCCTGCATGTTGTTTCCTGACCACCAACGGGTTATGATAAACCTAAAGTTCATTTCGTGTTTTTTAATTATGTTTTGGGCTATTTTAATGCAAACCACAATGTAACTAATCTTTAAGTGTCACAATGTGACAAGACCTTAACTCCGAAACTCTAATTTCATCTAGTTCATTCCTAAACTCTGCAAGAGGGAGTTCAAATGCATTTGGAGGGGTATAAAAGCAATTTAGTTCTTTGAAGAAGGAGAGTGGTTTTGAGTTTTTTGTGCAAGTTCTAGAGGATATATGTTGTTTTGTTTTGCAATGTAACAGGAGCATCCAGAGTCAGAATTAGAACCGTGATAGGTTTTGGAAAGCTGGTTCGGAGAGATTTCCAATGACAGTGACCATAAGTTCTTGCGTACACATTCAATTTGGTAAATTTGTTGTGTAATCGACCTCCTTGGATTCAATCCTAATAAAGCAATTGCCCATCCTAAAAGCGAACCCAGAGACGTAGTCCATCAAGGACGATCTCCGCAATCAGTCTTGTTGTCTGGTATCATTGTGTATTTTTTGTTTTCACTTATGTCTTGCATCTTGCTTATGTTTATCATCTGTCATAAAATATTTCTTCTCAAGCAGTTCTCACAATTTTAAGCACTTTAAGTTAACATTCAGTTCATTGTTGGCATAATCAATTCTATTTCAGTTTAACATATGATCAATTCAGATCACTATAAAAGCCTCATCCTCTTGTAATCCAAAGTATATTATATCCTACTCTTACCGTGAATGTGCTATAGTGGTTGGTGATATGTGGGGATTATTGTCTCCTTTCCCATCAGGAAGTGTTTAAACTACTTTGTAGATTTCCCCATGAAATGCTTCCAAATGGTAACATATTAAACTTCTTCCTTTCATCAAGATTGCTCCCATAACATAACATCTTGTATCTGTCTATGCTTCGAACAAATGCTATAAGTTCAGTAATGCCAAAACTATTTCTTGGCTGATTTTTTTCTTAAACTTCTTGAAGGCCCTCTACTAACCCTTTCACCACTAGAAACTCTTTCCACTCATTGTTAAAATGTGGAGTGGTTTTGCTTTTAATGAAAATGAGGTTATGAATTTCCTCAGGTATTTTTCCTCCCCAATAAAACCTTTGACATCAAAAACATTTGTAGGAATTAACCACTTCATTATGGCCTCCATATTTCACACCCTTCAACCTCTCACATATCCTAAATACAGCAAAACATGATATGTGAACCCACACTTCTTGATATTTTCTTGCAACTTGTACTTCTTTAATGTCTCTTGGACATGAAAAGAATGTGAGATGTGTGCTTTGGGGTGTGCTTCCAAGTTAGCATTATATACTAATATGTCATCCAAATAAAAAATAACAAAGAAATATATAAAAGGGAAAAATATGTCATTCATTAATCTGATGAATGTAGTTGGTGCATTGCATAGGAATCATGACATAACTATCCATTCATATAAACCTTACATGATTTTGAAGGTGGTGTTTCATGTATCTTCTTCTATTACTCAAGGTCAATGATATCCTTACTTTAATTCCATCTTTGTTAAGTGTTTGGATTGATGTAATTGATCCAAAAGATCATCTATACTAGGCATGGGATACCTTTTCTTGAGAATATTTTTCTTCAATTCCCTATAGTCAACGCACATCTACCAAGTCCAACTCTTATTAGGCATGGTTATAATGCATTATTGACATAGTGAGGAAATTGGTTGAATAACAACTTGCTTTAATAGTTTTCTCAACTTCTTCTTCATCTTTTTTTCTTCTATAACAACAACTGGATCTCATGCTCCACTTCATTCCTAGGTGGTAGCTCTTTAGGTTCTTGGAACAAATGCTTTTAATCCATTAGAAACTTTTTTAATTGTTGCTTCTCTTCCTTAGAGAACCCCACTAGGGATGAATTAGCTTTCATTAACTCTTCTATATACTATTTTTCTCTTAAAAATAAAAAAATAACCTCTTGCCAGAATTAATTAATTTCTTAGCCCAGTTGGCACTTACTAGTAAGATGTTTGACTTGTCCTTTTGCATGTTGATAATGAAGGATTTTCCATCCTTGATGAGGAAATACTTTTTGTCTTTCCACATGAATATTGTATCTCGCATGAAGAAAATAAGGACTCCAAAACACCACTCGACATAAGTGAAGCGGAAGTACATCCATTTCTAATTCATTAATAAAGTCGACACTAATGGAAAATTTGTTTTTGCACTATTTGGTTACCTTTATCTTTTCCTCCTTGTTGACCCATCCAATTGATATGGGCTAGGATATCCATGAGTCTCTAGTCTTAGTTTCTTGACAAAATTTTCTGCTATGAGATACTCCTATGATCCTGAGTCGAACTGATCATAAATTTTGGCCTTCCTAGCTTGTATCTTTATCTGCAAGAGTCTAGTAATTTCTTTCTTTTTTTTATTTCTAAATGATACAAAAATTCACCTCCTTTTATATTGATATGAAAACAATCTTCCATTTTGCAAAAAAGTTTATTTTCACCTTATTAGTAAAATTTGTTTCCATGAAATATTTCTTCTTAACATATCTCATTTGGTTCTCCAAGTTGAGCTCTGGATGCAACTTCTAGCACTTCCCCTCTGTATGACCATCAATGTTAGAGTGCTTATAGTTGATGTTGGGATATTTACTATGTTATGGCTAATGTATTTTTCTCCTCCCCCCCCTTTCCACTTATTTTTCCCTTCATTGGAAGCTTCCTAGTTTTCTTGTTGCATTGAGTCGCTTGATTTCACTTTTATTTGGCCTATTTTTTCCAAATATTATGCCTATACAAAGACCTCATCCACTATATTGGGATAAAAAAACATCACTTACTTTTGCAGATGGTAGTGCAGACTCTCTTGGCACTTGAAGGGTAAGTATGGGTTCTTTGGTGAGATTCCCATCACTAATTCCATCTTCCTAAATTTTATCAATGTACCTAATAAAATTCTCCTTCATCCCGTCCATTGTATCACCATGATTTATCAGTGTAGCTGTTCCTGCAATTCACTCATGATGGGACAACATCAAATCCAAAACCTCTTAGTCTAGAATGATGCATGGGTATCATGTTCTTGGTGACAAGGAGTGAGGGAAACTCATTGAGACAACGCAAATTGCAACTCATGATGGAATGAGGAACTCTGGGAGGACAAACTACACTTTTGAGAAAAAATTCACAGTGAGCACTACGTGGCAGAATTGCACAGTCAATGACACCAATGGTAATTGCAAGGTAGGACCCTGAGGGGAACTTCTATGCAGTTCTTGGAGGGAAGGAGAGAGAGGGTTGCAAGGGGCCTAATGAGAAGTTCTGCATAGTATTTAAGAGCAAGGCATGACAGAGATACAAGGGACCTACTGAGCATGACCGTGTAGTTTTGGAGTATAGTCCAAGAGAGGCAACAGAGGTCCTACTAGACATGACTATGCAGTTTTTGAGAACAATGCAAGACAGGTAGTAGAGGGCCTGCTAGACATGTCTGTGAAATCTTTGAAGGAAGTGCAGAGAAAGGAAGCAGAGGAGGCCTACTAGACATGTATGTGAATTTTTTGAAGGTAGTGCTAGAGGAAGGTAGCATAGGAGGTTTGCTGAACATTTTTGTGAAGTTTCTAAAGGAAATGTAGAGAAAGGAAACAAAGGACCAGCTTGACATGTCTGTGCAGTTTCTAAATGCAGTGAAAAGTAAGGAAGCAGAGGACTAGCAGGACATGTTTGCACATTTTTGGAGATCATTGCAGACCCAGATCTTACTGCAGTGCAAGGTTTTGGCAGACTAGAAGGAGGCTTGATGACTGTGCTTGAGAAATGTGCAGTTCAGTTCAAAAATTGAAGCAGTTTCTAGGTAGTTCTAGGAGGCAGATAGGTTGCTCACCTCCGGGATTGTGTAGTGCAACTGACCTAGAGTATAGCATCAAGCATTGTCCAGTTCTAGGCAAAAAATCAAGGAAGCTAAGGGTTGAGACTGCGTAGTGCAACTCAGTCTGGATCTTGTGGAAGAGAGTTGTCTGATTGGACAAATTTTCTGGAAAATGGCTAAGTGTTGAAAGCAACTAAACATGTGCAGACTTGAAATTGTGATCGTACACTTAGCATACTCAAATGATGAGACAACACAAACCACCAGTACAACAAGACAAAACATGTGCTTGGTGAGACTGTCTTAGAGCTAAAAGTGACAAGCGTGAGACTTGAGATAGACCTTCGAATGACTGCTATGACATTTGCACGACAATGCTTACAACGTTTTGTGTGAGTACAACGAATGTTTACATAACTAAGACAATCTAAACACACAAAGACAAACTTTCAAACTCACTAGAACAAGATCAGAAGCATGACAAAGCAATCAATATGCCAAAAGATGATTGTCAGTCAAACAGGCAAAAGGGTGAAAATACTTCACAAGAGAGAATGGGTGATATTGATTGTTTGCAGCCATCAAAGTAAAAATAAAGGAAGGCTCTAAAATTTGAATGTAAGCCAAAATTTAGGAGGGTGTTGTAGCTACTACAACACTTGGTGACACACTCGTTGAATACAAAATTCTTTGTTTTGGTTCGTTTACAGTGCAGGGTCTTGGCATTTCAGGGATTATTGATTCATTATACAAGTCACTTCGGATCCCCACTTACCTTGTCTATAGACACGATTCACCTCTTACCAACTCAATTGAACACAAAAAAAAATTCAACCAGATTAGAGTGTTTCAAATTAGGAAGGGTAATTTGGCTCGTGAGATTAACGTTTTTAGAGTATAGCCTTTTCATCTCTAGTATTTATCTCCTTCCAATAGGCCTGGAAAGTAGCCTGACAGCAGGGAAAATTTTAAGAACCCCCCCTAAATTTATAAATATAATAAATGGGCGAATCTCCATGGTATATAGGAAAAATGGAAGGCGATTTTATCAATAATATAATATGTATATATAATTTTTTGGCGAATCTCTCACCAGGCATGGCAAATATTTTACTCAATTATAAAATCTTGTAAGATCTTGGCGAGTCTTTCACTAAATAATAGCATAGGCTACATGCTGGTTTAATTCCCCCATTTAAATAGGCTACATTCCAGGTGAAAACCATGGGTCAATACCATGTGCCATTTTGGTGAATACCATGGGTCAATACCATGTGCCATTTTTATTTTTATTAATTCTAATATTAGGGTTAATAATGGTTTTTTGCATGGTATTAATAACAATCTAGTCCGTGGTATTTGTCCCATAGTATTTTGGCCATAGGTTTCACCTAAATATAACCCATTTTTTGAGTGTTCGTAAATATAAGGTGACTTATCGAGTAAATATAAAAAAAATGTTTTATTTGTTTACCATACCTCTCGTTTATTTATATTTTTATTAATTTACCATACCTCTTTTACAAATACGGTATTTGGCCCATAGGATTCACTTAAATAAAACCTCTTTCTTAAGCCTTCATAAATAGAACGAGGGTTATGGACTAAATATAAAAAGAGGTTTTATTTATTTACGATACGTCTAGTTTATTTATATTTTTATTTATTTACCATACCTTTTGAGTAAGTATAAAAAGACGTTTTATTTATTTACCATACCTCCACTTTACTTATATTTTTATTTGTTTAGACCCTTACATGTATATAAGGTGACTTATGGAGTAAATATAAAAAATGTTTTATTTATTTACCATACCTCTCATTTATTTATATTTTTATTAATTTACCATACCTCTTTTATAAATATGGTATTTGGCCCATATGATTCACTTAAATAAAACCTATTCTTGAAAATGGGCGAATGGATTCACTTAAATAAAACCTATTCTTGAAAATGGGCGAATGGAAGGTTGTAAGTCCTAATTTCAAGGGCTAAATTTACCTTTTTTACCCTCTCCCTTAAAATGAGGTGGGCTATTTGAGGTGATTTGTAAAAATGTACTATGATATAAAATATTCGCCGACTAAAAATTTAAAACCCCTTACTTTCGCCAAAGGGCGAACATTCGCCCCTAAAATTATCCTTGCCTGACAGAGTCATGCAGGAACACAAGAATTTCTCCACTGCTAGTGAGTCTGGAGAGTAACCTGGTTCAGTTTCCTGCTTCACCTTTCTTCGCAGGAAGCATTTCTCTTCTTTTGCCTTCGTTATATTTTGAAAGAGAACTATGCATAGGAACTTATTAACTTTTGGGGTGGAAGAGGGATATAAATACTTCTGATTCATGTTTTCTCATTTAAATTTTCCCCTTCTCCATTTTTACTAGATGGATAAGGTTGAACACACCATAGCAGAAAAATGAGTATAAGCATGAAGTTTATGTTAAGGGAGAATGTCCCCTAGGGTCTTGGGTTAATACCCTAGTAGAGAAGGGGTTATCTATAAAGAAAAACAAGCATTCCACACAGCCATGATGCTAATATAAACAAACCAAGTGAAGAGGGGTGCACCTGGGGGTCCTTCGTTTGGGAAGATCCAGCAAGGGTCCAAACCCTCTTGGAGTTCCTTTTGCTCCTTCAACCTGCAAAACAATCAATTCAAGAAAGAAAAACAGTATATGGACTAAACATCATAAAGAAATCAACTTCATATCATATTGAAAGTTATTTATGCAATTGAAACAATCATTCATTTGTAAATCATAAAATTGATATCATAAACATGAAGGAGATTTATATCAGAAACAAGACAAGTGTTTCTTTTATTGTAGATAATTAAAGTATAGAAAGGAATGATTTCACCTGAGTCTTCCTTTCACAGGCTCCAAGCAGAACCATCCTCCAGATTCGTCCAATCTCAAGCCTTCAACAAGATCCTTCCATAACTCACTCAAGGATATCTCAACAAATGGAAAGGCATCATAACTCAAGGAAGCAAGAGTTTCCTATAATGGGGGAAGTGCTAGAAGCACACGAATCTTCAGACCTGATCTAGGATAATCTCAATAAAGTGATTTTTCTCTCTATTCTCTCCTCCCTTAGGCCTTCCCATTGAATCTTTTTTATACTTCTCCCAAAGTAGGTTTTTAGATGGGAATTCATTGGGAAAAGTTGGACCACAGGCACTAATAGGTAATCAGTAGGTAAAACCTGTGATCTCCGCCCGAAATTAAGAAAATTTAATTTTTTTAAGTGTTTTAAGACATATACATGGGTTGGGTATAGACAGACCCGCGTACACACATGTTTAGCTCATGGCAATGTCACATATAGGGAGTAAAACACTATTTTTTAAGTATTTGGACCAGGTCTCGAAGGAGGGGTTTCCCTAGGCCATGAGTGCAGCATAAAAAACATTAGGAGTGAGATTTGGAGCTATAACATATGCCCCCTAATATATGACGTCAGAATGGGTACATGATGGCCAAAATATATTATGTAAGTGCATGGAAAGAAAACCTGTCAAAATCTGAGAAGGACTTCACCAGAGTTCAGCCTACCAAGCCACAAAAGGAGATCAGAAAGAAACATTGTTTGAGGCGGGCATACCCATGCTCAGAGAAAGCACAGCATGTTCGCATATCAAGTACAAGCGGATCCATCAAATATACAAGTATAAAGCACTGAAACATACATAATGGATCATTCGATCACGATCGAACAAGTACATGTATGAATATCACATATAAGAATGTCAATGATGGTAAAGGATGAAATGGATCACTGATAGCAAAGGTTGATCCCTAAATGTACCAAATAAACATGATGGAGTAAGATGGTACTACACTACAAACTCAGGTGCTAGCATATAAAATGTCGCCATGAATGAATACAACATATAAGGTGGAGTGGTATCAACCAGCAGCAACAGGAGCAACTGTCAAGTGAACCAATGAATGTTGATGCAACCTGAGGTCTTCGCCGACCGTCGTGGTACATTTTTACACCATGGGAATAAATGATCTGAAGTCGACCATGTGATAAATCATTTGATTACCGGTCATTGATGTATACCGTTACTAAATGCGAGAATACTCACCAATAATGATAATGAGCATCAAGGTACCCAGTGCAATCTAACAAGTGTGAATAGATGAGTTGGAGTCTAACACCTGTAAGAATCTATCAATCAGGAGACAATGATGATTTCCCACTATCGATAGTGAAGGATCTGTCACTAATGACTACAAAATCCAAGGTACTGCCAAATGGACTCTGGATCTTTTCCCCAGAGAAATGAGTCGTAGTCGATAGGGAAAGATCTACTAGAAGGAAGGCATTAAGGCATCCTTCATCAATCTAGCCGAGTGTAACCCGTAGGCCAATAATGTGGAAGGAATCAGACGAAAAAAGATGTAGTAACCCTCTAGCACGACAGAAACCCTCTAAACCAACCAATAATGAAAGCTGACACAAAGGCGAGGTATCCACCAATAGGGTCAAATGGTGACCAAGGTACTGCATAAATCCCAATGTGTGATAGTGTAAGCTGATGTCGAACACAAGGGAAACCACTCAGTCAAAGACCCATGATACTAATCAATGTTGAGCACAAGGTGACCTATCAATAATGAAAATAGGGCGAGGGTGCCCCTCTAGGCCTGTCCTTAGAGCAAGATGTCATCATTGATAAGGACAAGACCCGCCAGCAAGAAGTCAATGAGGACCTTCTCAAACCGGCACGAGTAAAGGACCAATATAATTGATGTGATGATAGACAAGATACTGACAACTAGGGATGGCTGCCTGAAAAATGAGTCAAGGGACACCGCAGAGAGGCCAACTCAGGTTGACTTCCCTTGAACAAAAGCACGACTCAATGTTACTATGTGGGAGCATATGATGACTCTGTATAAGTTCACCATGCAGGATGCATGAACGAACCCTCCATATGATTGGAAGAGATAACCAATCGGGGGAGAACTGACTTAATAACAAGGTTGAGGCGTACCTAAGTCAAACTAAATCCTGCCCAAATGGAGGAGACTTTGTTTTGAGTGCTTTGTCCAAGGGTGACACGACTGACTCTAGCTGCCAATAATAAGTAGAAATACCATCCCGTTCCCGCTCTTTTTGGAATATATAATTTTTTTTCCTTTTTCTTTAAGCTGGAAAAAGAATAAAAGAATGCTATAGTACAGTGGAAAGAACAAGTGTCGGTGAAACAGATGATCTAGTTCTTGGGATTGGAACTTTCCTACGCTCAATGCAGGGAGGTGAAAATTGGTCAAAGACACTCAAAGGCGTGTTCCTTCCACGGGTCAAGGTGTGTCAAGATGTAACAGTCAAGGGAATGCAAGTTTGATTTTGCAGTTGTCATGGTCAAAAGTTGGCTTAAACACAAGTCCAAGTGAAGCCGGCTCAAGGCCAAAAGGTGCAAATGGTCAAAATGCAATGCAGTAGTACAACTCAACATAAAGGGGCCTCTAGGATGTAAGGCCAGAATGAAGCGGAGAAACAAAGAGGAATGAGTCTTCAACGCATAAGTCATGGTGGGACTACAGAGGACTCTCGAGCCTACTCAGATCAAAGCAGCATGGGCAACAAATGCCAGTGAGGTGCTACCTACGATGCCCATGAAAAGGATGGCTCTAGCATCGTGTCATGATTTAAAAATCGACGAGAGAAGGTGGTTTATGAACCATAACACGATGGGATTGACCCTATGGCAAGTATATCGGCAAATGGAGGCTAGTATGCATAATGCAACAGAAAAAATGGCTTCCCTAACCTATATGCTAGTAAAAAATTATACCTGCCATGATGGGTCAGTAGTCATGTAACCGTCTCGAAGCTATCGAAAAAGCATATAAAATGTCCTGAAAATCAAACCATTCTTGACATTCCAAGCTCCCAAGTTAAAAAAGTTACATGAGACAAAACAAAATCAAGATTTGAAAAAATTTTGCATTTTCAAAGCTTATATAATAGTCTTTTGACTCACCATTATCATCCTTTGGTTTGAGAGCAAAGAAGTGGAGCAAAAAGAGCAAGCATTGCCATTCGCCAAAATCAACCGTTCGAATTGTCCCAAAATCACCAGGTAACCCTTAAACTTATCTTGCATTCAATTGTGATTGGTTTTAGAATATTTAATTTAAGTTCTACCATTGAATTATTGTCAAAAAAAAAATTGCGGCATATATGCGGGTTGGATATAAACAACCCGCGTATACACATGCCCTACACGCGACTGTGTGTAAAATGGACCCGCGTATATGCCGCGAAAACTTAAAACAAAAAATCTAACGGTCCAAATTCATTTTTTCTTTAGGATGCCAGTCACTTAGAGAGAAAGAGAGCATACCTTAGTAGATGATGAGGTTATGAATGATCCTAATGATTTGGATGCCTTACGAGGATGTGGTTTGCTAAAGTTCTTTAAAATGACGAATATGAAAGCAAACACCCGCCTGCTTGACATGCTTATTCACTACTGGATCATCGACGATGACACATTTATGATTGATCAGATGCCGCTCAGGATAGAGGTTGAAGATATTTATTTCATCATTGCCCTTTCCCGGAGGGGAGAGGTGGTACATTCCATGGGCAAGTCACGAGGCAATCTCTCCATCGAGTACTATGTACATATCTATTGCCCGGGTCATCCTGAGAAGGTTGGAAGTCAAATTCCAATCAAACATGTGGAGAGTTTATCTTTGAGAATAATCCTGTTCACCATAGCTAGAGTGAACAGATCGGCTTCTTTGCACCAGGCATCACGGCTAGCCATGAGCTTGACGGTAGACTACCTCACCACCGTCTTTGATTATTGTACTCCTCTTCTTGCTAACCTGAAGAGCCAGCTTACTTCTATCAAGAATGGATAGACCAAAAACTTTGGATATGGAACTATCTTGTGCTCTTTCTTCTTTGAGAGGGTCCCAACACTTCGTCCTATAGCACCAGTTTCGATCAGCACCCCATAAGATCCATGCATGGGCAGGTGGGCTGACATTGATGAAACGTCTAAGATGTGGGGACGTCCCACGCACTGCTTTCGACGATGATTTTTTCTCCTGGTGGGAGCATCATATCATCGCTATAGATGACCACCCTTATGCTGAGTTGGATTTCCGAGAAGATCCTGATCTAGCATTACCACCGACTGCAGCATGGGGTGACATAGGTAACAAATATTTTTGATTTTATGATTTTTTTGTGATTTTTCAAATATAATAATAAATTTTGAAAAATATTTTTGATAGGATTCAAATGATTAATACGATGATCATGTTCCAGATATTGGGCCAGTGCGACCAGATGGGTTCCCACATCATGGACGTCGCGGCCGAGGGGCCAAAGAGGCGGCTACAGACACAAAGCGACTTCTACACACTGTTCAACGACACTTGGTGAGACTAACTCACTGAGTACCAATGGAGGCCGTGGAGGATTTCCCTATAGATATGCAGCATCATGTGTTTGGCATACCACGAGACTGGGTTCGCACTCTTAGGCATGTGACCAAAGCAGTAGTTGCATACTTAGCCACTCATCCTGAGCCGGGGCATTAGATGTATTGGACATGATTATGGGCATTTGAGTCCCAATTTTTGTATATTATTTTGGACACACTTATGTACACTCGAGATGCTTTATGATATATATATATATATACAGTTCTAACTTTTTGATGCTTGATTTTATTGTGATGAATGATTGATATGCCAGTCTAATGCTTGATTAGCGATAGAATCTACTAATAAATTATAAGATCTTGGAATGTGCAAATAATTAATGTAAGTAAATGATCTTTGCAACAACCTCACCCTTAAATACTGGCAATATAAACATGGATCCCTTACCCGATAAGTGTTATTTAGTTGTGACACTATTAATTGTGAATCAGGATAAACTACCAATGAATCGATTTCATAAGAAATTGCTTCAGATAGTAAATTAATGACGGAAGTATACTCAGCCATATTATTTGAAGCAGTACCAATGCATACTCCTCTTGACACCATCAATTGACTAGTTGGATAGCAGATTACCCAAGCTGCGGAAGAAAGGTTCCGAGTGTGTCGACTAGCACCATCGGCAAATCTAAAATAGACCAAGTCATCCATCAACACTTGCCACAGTAGACCAAAAAGTGTCGATATCAACAAACTCTTGATGTGATATGTACAAATACACAAAATGTACAAAGAAGTCATTGCCTAGCTGTTATAGACATTTTTGTGCCTTACAACTATAAGCATGAAATGTCCATAATCTAAGGGATCCAAAGTCCCTAAACATGTTGTTCCTACCCCTAGAGGAACAAGGCTAACAAACCACAGCAATTCACAGAAGTTCTCCACCAGAAACTGCTCAAAAACAAGTCAATTCAGGATCAATTCAGTGGCTCCACTAGCTGTCTGCGCTGAATGTCAAAGCCAACACTGGCTACCTGCATTGCAACGCAGGTAGAAGCACTACCAGGGTGCGCTAAGCGAGAGTTGACAAATGGAAAGTTCATTCCAAGAGGTGTCAAGACCCAGGAAGCCTCCAGAATCTTCCTCAATGACACTTGCCTCAGTGAATTCGACTGGTGATGAGTAAGAGGTTCCCAATCTCCAAGTGGAAGCAAGAACCTCCAAGTGGAATCAAGAACTGACAGAGGGAGAGGACACTAGTCAGATCTCAAGCTGACTCATCCTCTCTCCAAACATCTATATATGGATCTCTCCTCCATGAGATCTAGAGGCTGGAATTTTGTTATTGCAAAGAATTGTTGTTGGTTTGAGATTGGAATCATTGGCTACTTAATGCTTTGAAGGTGGTGAAGATAGGAATTCCATTTGCTGGGAAGGGGATGCTAGATTGGAGCCCTCTGGGTTGTATCTCTTCCTGAACCTTGTTATTCATCAATAAAGCTATCTTGGTTTCTCCTATATACTGATGTATCTTTGATGTATGATTGCATTAGTATGTTTAGTTTATTTCTAATCTTGAACTAGTTATGAATATGAATCCATGTCTTGTGTAGTGTTCTCTTCTTGTGATCTTGCAGAAACCTCTTGAAGCTGGGCGAGCGAGAAGGCAAGTAGCTGGGAACTCTCAAAGAGAAGGGAAACTGGATCGAGGGACAAACGGAAGACACCGGTTAGTCCATCCATCTCTCTTCATTCTTAATTCATAAAGGAAGAATACTAGAATAGCTGCACCTTGCTTGTTGCTTTTATTTGGCCTGAAACTGTAGATTAAATAGCAATCTGTGACCCAGAACCAGTGAGAAACTCTCGTTTCTCCTTCAGCGCGACCCCTATGAAGAGGTTCTGCATTTCAACGCAGGTCCCGTGAAGGCTACCTGCGCTGAATGTCAAAACCCCTGTGTTGAGGTTGCGCTGATCCAGTTAGGCCTTGTGCAGCTGGGGTTCTCTGCTCTGTTTTGCCTTGTTTTGATCTCTGATTTTTGCAGCCTGTAACCAGCATAGGTACCAGTCTGATAACTCCTTTTCTCTGCTTAAATTCCGCCTCCTTTTGTACAAAAAGACTGTGGGTGTTTTTATGTGTTTATGGCATCATTTACAGTTTTCCTTTGCATGAGTGAAATAATCGTCCTGTAGCCCTTGATTCAGATCTATTGATTGTGATCTTAGGAGAGAGTTCATTGGCTGTTTACAGTTGATTCTACATTTACTTTTTCTCTTGGTTTGATTTTGTCTCTTTTAAGTGTCAAAACAAGTATTCATTTCGAAAATCGTTAAGTGTTGTAATCTCTTCTACCCTTTCTGATTTGGAAAAAGTAAACTTGTTTGTATTTTTCATTTAAAAGCAAATTCAAAGTTCTACAAAAAGCTTTCTGTGTAGGCATCAATACTAAGAAAGCGGAAAACAAACACCTGCATTGTGCATTTGCATCTTGATAGTTTGCATGTTTGATTTAGGAAAAGTGCATTAGAGTGTGTTGATTGCTCTTTGAGAAAAGATGGTGTCTTTCTTTTCCCTTAGTAGCTAGGATTTTCATAAGTTGAAAAGATATAAAGCTTGCTTATCATCTTTAGACTGCATTTAGGAATTGTATCATACATCTCATGGTGAACCTCAAAAGGAAAACTTCTAAAAAGATCAACCTAAAATAAATTGAATGAACTTAACAACGCTTTGCAACATAACGCACAACATAGAGGTCTAGGCTAGAGACGTGTTCCGGCGTCGTAAATCCTGGTGACTGTCGATCTCGTTGATGGTGGGTGATTCCTCCTGAGGGACGATAGCGCCAGTACGGATTGTGCTCCCACGTGCCGTCGTGTATATATTGGGAGACCCCTATAGGCATAAAACCTTTATCCTTAGGAAGCCGTGTCGGCCGCCCTACTGATCGCAATGCACTGAACACAGCATTCAGGAAGATCGACCGCCCGTACCCTAAAAAGTATTCTGCGGTTTTGCAAAAAGTTTGGCACACCCTCTGCCTAGAACTCCAGAGCAGTTCCTTTTGGCCTTTTTCAGACTCTATGACGGAAAAATTCCATCCGAGCATTTGTCACTTCGGGCTCGTTAAAATATCAAAGGAGACTAGAGTCATCTTTAGCTTTTTCTCGACTCTTTAAAAGTGAAAAAGAAAGTTGTGTCTAAAAGCGTCTAAAAATTCATTTAATTCGGAAACACACTTTCCCCTTCTGTATTTTGGTTGATCAAGTAATCCGCAATCGTGGAAGAAAGTCAATTGAAACCCCGTCGTTCGCGGAGGCTTATGAGTCAACCGTCTTTGTCTCCAGAATCAAAAATAGTACGGACAAAGCGAACTCGTTTAACCGGAATCGAGCGCTTGTTTTGTTCGGCTCGTTAAAACTATCGAAAACTCATCCCTTCTGTATTGTTTTATACTTTTTCGGACTTAAGGGATTATATGACGAAAAAGGACTTTTGGAGTTAACTTTATGTATCTTTTCAGACTCTCTAAAAATGAAAAGAACCGAGTTATCTTTGTCGTTAGACTCGTTAAAATCATTAAATAGCGACAAACTTGTCTTTAGACGAGAACGAGTTTCACTATCGCTAGGCTCGTTAAAACATAACGATGGGCTTGCCCGAAGGGCAGGTTATAGAACAATCATATGTTATCCTCCTCAAGCTTGACAAAAATAAAGAGGTACTGGTCAGCAATGACTGGGGAAAAATTGGGAGAAACTCAAGAAAACTTTGATGGTAACAAGTCGCACTTGAACATGACACTTTTCCTCCGTACCACAATCGGGTTGGGTTGTTTCATTCACCAGTCACATCCATGGTCTCGCCATACCATCCATATTTGTGGTAATGCTACCGATCCATTGCATCAGTGTCGCCATATGTTCAAGAGAATTCGTTCAGAAAAGTCAACCGTGTCCCATCCACTGCCGTACATTATCCTTCATCCTTTCATGACTGCCACCCTGAATCATATGTCACAAATCGTTTTCACCTCCATCAAAATCATTAGCTCCGTTCCGTGTCATTGATGTGGGATTCATTAAGGACCTCCTTTGACAGATCGCTTCTTGTTGGCATCAGCTCATTATCCAAGAAGTTGATCTAGGAACAACCCCTTCAGTACTTTGAAGCTTGCATGCCTCAATGGCAAGTTTCTCACTTCCGGCGACAGGTATACATCAATGACCTTCGATCGAAAGATTTTGCGTGGTGTTCGACGCCAAGTCCTTTATTCACACCACGTGAATTGTACTGCAGTACCTTGAGGGTCATTATCATTATCGGTGATTCCTCTCGCGCTTGTTAACGGTTTACCTCATTGACCGGTAATCAAGCGATGTCTTTCCATGTTCGACTTCAGAACATTTCTCACATGGATTGACTTGTACTTAGAGTGAAGATCGAACGAGTTTGAAGACCCCGGATCTAGTTTCATCCATCTGAGCTGCGATATATATTCAGAAAAGATAAAGACATTGACATGTACATCATTGCAGCAGATAATCATCCTACCCAAAGGATGATAATTTCATCAAAATTATCAGTCTACCATCAGACGATTGTCTGTTCTATGTACAGAAAAATGAATTTATAAAGCTGAGCATGGGAATGCCTGCCTCAGCTAGATCATGAAAGCAGTATGAAAAATAATGTATTGTATTGTATCTTATTACAAGTCTCCTCCCAGCATTGGATGAACTTCGGATCCCCCTAATAAAGCATTTCACCCGATAAACGGCCTCATACTTTAGGGGGCAACTGTTATAGACATTTTTGTGCCTTACAGCTATAAGCATGAAATGTCCATAATCTAAGGGATCCAAAGTCCCTAAACATGTTGTTCATATCCCTAGAGGAACAAGGCTAACAAACCACAGCAATTCACAGAAGTTCTCCACCAGAAACGACTCAAAAACAAGTCAATTCAGGATCAATTCAGTGGCTCCACTAGCTGTCTGCGCTGAATGTCAAAGCCAACACTGGCTACCTGCACTGCAACGCAGGTAGAAGCACTACCAGGGTGCACTGAGCGAGAGTTGACAAATGGCAAGTTCATTCCAAGAGGTGTCAAGACCCAGGAAGCTTCTAGAATCTTCCTCAATGACACTTGCCTCAGTGAATTCAACTGGTGATGAGTAAGAGGTTCCCAATCTCCAAGTGGAAGCAAGAACCTCCAAGTGGAATCAAGAACTGACAGAGGGAGAGGACACTAGTCAGATCTCAAGCTGACTCATCCTCTCTCCAAACATCTAGATATGGATCTCTCCTCCATGAGATCTAGAGGCTGGAATTTTGTTATTGCAAAGAATTGTTGTTGGTTTGAGATTGGAATCATTGGGTGCTTAATGCTTTGAAGGGGGTGAAGATAGGAATTCCATTTGCTGGGAAGGAGATGCTGGATTGGAGCCCTCTGGGTTGTATCTCTTCCTGAACCTTGTTATTCATCAATAAAGCTATCTTGGTTTATCTTATATACTGATGTATCTTTGATGTATGATTGCATTAGTATGTTTAGTTTATTTCTAATCCTGAGCTAGTTATGAATATGAATCCATGTCTTATGTAGTGTTCTCTTCTTGTGATCTTGCAGAAACCTCTTGAAGCTGGGCGAGCGAGAAGGCAAGTAGCTGGGAACTCTCAAAGAGAAGGGAAACTGGATCGAGGGACAAACGGAAGACACTGGTTAGTCCATCCATCTCTCTTCATTCTTAATTCATAAAGGAAGAATACTAGAATACTTGTCTCTGTTTGTTGCTAAGGCACTGTCACACCTTAGGTGGATAGGATCGTCCTGCATAGGCATTTTTCCCCACAACACTAGCTACTTAAGCAAAGTACTTCTTGAGATAGAGCCCATTTCGGGGCTCTGCCAACTTGTTTCCTTCAAAATCAATTAACTCATACGCCATTTTTTCTAAAACTCATTTAATTATAAAGGGACCGTACCACATATGTTTGAACTTGTCTTCCCCCAAGGTATCCTTATCTTGGTCATAGACCAAGACAAGGTCACCTTCAGAAAATACTCGAGGACAGATAGCTTTGTCATACTGAGTTTTAACCCTTTTCTTATGAGCCTAATTGATTGTGGCAACATCTCGACGTTTCTCATCAAGATGCTCCAAATGAATGAGGCGCTCTTTGAGACTAGAGGTCTCGAGAAGGAGCTCAATAGCTAACTTAAGAGATGGAATTTCACTTTCAATAGGAAAGATAGATTCCATCCCATAAACTAACTGAAAAGGTGTAAAACCTATAGCAGTCTTTACGGAGGTTCGGTATGCCCAAAGAACCAGATACAACATAAGATGCCAATTGGACCGATTTTTGTCGATTGTCCTCTATAGGATCATCTTAATGGTTTTTTTCACTGCCTCAACCTGTCCATTGGCTTGAGGATAATATGGAGATGAATGCTCCTGCCAGAAACCCAATTTAATAGCCAATTCAGACATTAGTTGCTTCTGGAAATGACTGCTATGGTCAGTGACAATCTCTCTCGGGATACCGAACCATGAGATAATATGATTAAAAAGGAATAATGTCATTGTTTCACTATCGTTTTTATAAGTGGGCATGGCCTCAGCCCACTTCATGAAGTAGTCTGTGGCCACGATAATGTACTTGTGATTCGTTGCTGAAGGCAGCTTACAAGTTGTAAAATCAATATCCCACTTAGTAAAAGGACCGATAGTGATAATGGGGAAAAATGGAGTTGGATGTGCGCGCATCTTTCGAGTATATATTTGACAGGGGTGACAGTGTTTGACCGCATCAACACAGTCTTTGAAGAGCGAAGGCCAAAAATAGCCAGCACGCAAGATACGTTGGGATGTAGCAAGCCCTAAAATATGACCACCATAAGCTCCACTGTGGCAATCATTAAGCACTGAATCTACTTCCTCTAGGGTTAAACAACATTGAAGGATTGAATCAATCCCTCGATGATATAATGTGTCACTGATGATGAGATAGTTCTTAGCTAGGTGACGTAATTTTCGGCGTTCATCCTTAGAGAAAGTAGAGGGGAACTTCAAAGTATGGAGATAGACAATGATATCTTGATACCAAGGGTCAAGTGAAGAGATGAGGAATAAATGTTCGTTGGTTAAACATTCCTCATAAACTGTATCCTCTCCACAAGGTAGCTCAAAGATTAACTCCGCAAAAACCATAGATTTCTTAGACTTGGCGGACAAGAACTTGAGATCGAATTCTTGTAAGATGACTACCCATCGATTATATTTGCCCCCAATCACTCTCTTATTGAGGACAAATTGTAATGGATTGACCATTTCTAAGACAAAAGTTTTGCGTAGAAAAATATAATGACGAAGCCGTTGGACAACATGGACAGCTGCTGTTATCACTGAGAACTGCAGTCACATGTATATAAGCTGAGTCCAAAATTTCATTGTTAAAAATGGATGTCAATGGTTGTTATCCTATTTTAACTACTTAGGGGGTCATGTTTTTCAATGATATCGATGAGAATCATTTTCAAAACCGTTAATCATCCTCCATTATGAGTGATTAAGATGTGTCTTATCTTGCATATGTCATTTGTCCTTTTCGCAGTTTCGTAGCGCAGTTTGATTGGCTGATTTTGAAGCGCAATAATGTTTTAGCCTTTTCGTAGCGCCAACCATTTCGCAGCACATGTCGCTAAGTTATAACTGTCTGCGCTACGAAATCGCGGATTCGGGGATTTTGCAGTGCAGATTTTTGAAATGTCATGTCCGGGGATGAGTCATTGTGTCCGGTCGGTTGTTGTCAGTTAGTGTACCTTCCAAGCACTCACGAGCCATCATTCCACTAATAGGTTCATAGTCATGCACATCAAGTTCATTCAAGTGTTTTGGTCATGCATAGTTCTGTCATGATGTTTTGTTAAGTATTACACGAAGTGACCAACTTATATGTTAAGATATTCAAATTGAAAAGAGCTCGAGTTTCTTCTTCAAGTGAGCTGCATTGCAAGCGAGCCTGCGTTCTAAAGTTTGAATTTGCTTTTCGAGTTGAGATTGCCGGTGTTTCTCTGTGCAAAAGTTTTCAAAGCATAATGGAGAAGAAGGAGCATCGGTCTGGAAGGTGTCAAAGGGCAGAACCCGAAGGATTGGACCTGACATTGAGGGATGAAGGTGTTAAAAAGGCCTTCAAAGACGCTGGTTGCTGGAGTTTCTGTGAAAAGTTAAAGGGAGGACACACTCAGGTAACAAAAGAATTTGCTTTGAATTTTACAGGCTTAAGTTCCAAGGTATCTATGTTAGAATTCCCAGTATCTCCAGAGGCTATTGCTAGGGTAACTGAGATTCCTAGAGGAGGGCAGGAGTGGTTCAAAAATTTCAAATTTGATATGAGCCCCTGTAAAGTATTCTTGAAGGAAGCCTATGTGAATCAAGATTTAACTAAGGCTGTACCTAGAAGTTATGTTAAGGAGAGTTATGCTATGCTTCTTACTTGTATTCAAAAGTATTTAACTTGTGAGGGCAGATATAACAAAGTTTATTCCTATCATTTCAAGTTGTTGCTTCATTTCACGGGTAAAGCATGTATAGACCTCCCATTTTACTTGTTTAGAAGCCTCAGCAAGATGTGTGATAAAATTCAATTGAGGAAGGATGATTGTGAGTCATCACTGTTTCATCATGGCCTAGTTAAACTGCTAGTGATGGATGGTTTGCAGAAGATTGGTAGGGATTGGGATTCTTTCATCTATATGGCCGGTTTCCAGAGTAAGACAAGCCTCACCCCACAGCCACTTAGAGAAAGAAAAGAATTAATGGAGGAACCTACTATTGTTGAGCTTAGAAAGGAGGCTAGGGAGAAAAAGAAGGTTAAATCTCAGTTGAACAAACCAGTCAAACCCTTGGTTATTAAAGAGCCACCTCAGCCACCTCAGTCATCATCAAAGGAAAAGGTCAAGCAAAAGAAGGATGTTCATGGATCAGCTGAATCTGAAAAAGCATCAAGAGTTAAAACTAGGGGTCAACTAACCAAGGAGAAAGGTAAATCAGTAGCTGTGGAAGAAAGTCCAATTTCAAAGGCCAGCCTAAGTGACCTACTTGAGGCTATTGAATTTGAGCAGGAAGAACCAGTGCATCTTGAACCCATGCATATTGATTTGACCCAATCTTCTCCTGAGAGCACTAAGAAATCAAAAGCTTCGAAAAGATTAAGGTTTGATGAGCCTAGTGAGGAGTTTATGTTCAAGCCAAGAAGGCCAGTTACAAGGAAACAAATTAAAGAGGCTGAGAAAGTGCATAAAGGAGAAGAAGCTGTAAAGGAGAAAGTGCATAAAGAAAAGAAAGCTGTAAAGTCACCCAGAACAGAGGTAATTGAAGTATTGACAAAAACAGTGGAGGCAGTCAAACATAAAGACAAGAATAAGAAGGTCATCATCACCCAAGGAGGAAATGTGATTGCCATAAAGAGTCAAGTGGAAACAGCCATAAAGGATCAGGTGGGAGCAACCAAAGAAGAAATTGTCAAAGCCAAAAATGTGATTAAGGAGCGTGCAGTTAGGTATGCCAACTATAAAAGAGCTGTGTTAAAGGGCAGCAAAAACCTAGTGGGTCAGACAGATTCCGTGGCTGATGTATATACCTGGACGGTCCCAGCCCTCAAGCAAGCTAAACTCCTCAAAAAAATGAACCTGACCCTGAGAGCTAAAAACAAAGCTTTAAAGAAGGAGATTTCAAATTTGAAGATACGACTAGGTCAGCTAGCTCATTGATTTGAGGAAAAGGTGATATTTTCAGTTTTGGTCAATTTTGTTTGAGTTCCACTATTTTGAAGTCATCTAAGTCTTTGACACCTGTAGAGGAAGTTTGAAAAGTCAAAAGTTTAAGCAAAGGAAGCTTTAGTGCAAATGCATTCTGTTTTAGCAAAAACAGCAGTTTCGTAGCGCGCTACGAAACTGCTGTAGGTGCTGTTTTATAAGAAAAACAAGGAGTTTAATGATGAGGTCAGCAAATTTTTGAAGGAAAAGCCTCAAGGACATAAGGGAAACCTTAAAAGACTCTCCTAGCTATTCAGAGAATGACAGATGTGCATTTTGGAAAAGGTCAAATATTTTGTTTCTAGCTCAAGTCTCGTTAAAGGTACTTTATGACCGAATTGTTAGGGTTCCTGTTAAGGTTATCGGAGATTTTTGTTTGTACACTTGTTCAGCTCACAAGGCTTCCAGCTCATTGGAGAGTATGGTGATATGCGTTGTTTATGAAGAATTAGAGAGCAGGGGACATGTTCTTTAAGTGATGAAGAATGATGGGAGACAGAGACCGTAAAAACAGAGCACTTCTCTTGGTTAATTAATGAGCCATCTGCGCAACTAGAATCCAAAGCCAGCTCGTTCAGTGTATTCTCCTCCAAGATACCTCAACCAAAACAGATAGAGGACATGTGTCAAGAGTCAGAAAAGCATCATGCTACGAGGAGGACAGATTTTGAGTTTTGAATAAATTAAGATCATTTGTAATTACAGTTCAACAATCATGTAATTAATGAATTAGTTATACAGTAGATAAGGATAGTTAATAGCAACCTTCGATGCTCCCCTCATGCTGGAGGAGGAAGCTCGAGGTGGTTAAGCATGTATTCCTATATATGGATCAAACTTGGATGTAATAGAGGTTGGATACTTTGATAGAGAACAAGTCTATTTTGGTTTATGTAAAGCATGTTTCAGGAATACAAATGACTGTTGTTTTTGCCTCAGGATTCTCAATAGATCTCATTGTTCAAATATATGGTGGCTTGTTATTTTAGTGTTCTTTTACAGTTCTGTTATTGCATAATCACTCAGAACTCATGCCCACATGCTCTGACTTCCTGTATGTTATGGCAGACTGTGTCTTATGTTAGTTATGTTTGAGCATAGATGTAAAGAGCCCTGACTTCCATGAAAAATAGTATTTTGGTTTGCTGAGATGTGTGAGACTCCATAAGCCCAATGGGAATCAATCTGATATCTGTCCAGCCAGCTTATTTTCATGTGTTTGTTAAAGAGTTAGCCATCTTTCCTTGTTAGTGATCAAAATTCATAATCTGTGAGAGAGCCCTCTCAGACTAAGGAGGCTAAGCCTTAGTCCAAAGCTAGGTTTGAAATAGTTACACATTATCTTACTGATAGGCAGCCTTCAGTGTGTGATTTTGTGATAACAGCTGCCAAAGCCAACTTCTCAACAGGGGAATAGCAAAGTTCAGGACCTATCAAGCCTCGGCTCAAATAATAAATCACATGCTCAATGAGAGCATCATCTTCCTGAACGAGAACCATACCTATGATTGATTCTGCCGCAGCGAGATATAAAAGGAAGTCCCTACATAATCTGGTCGACTCAAAAGCGGGGCAGAGACTAATGCCTTTTTCAAGGCATCGAATGACCGTTGCGTAAAGTCATCCCACACATATGGGACTCCTTTACGTAGCAAACACATAAATCCTTTAGTGATCTCGACATAATTCGCTATAAACCTTCTTAAGAAATTAGCTTTCCCTTGAAGACTTTGAAGTTGTTGAATTGAAGACGGGGGAGGCAACTGAATTATTTCCTCTACCTTGAAGGGATCAACTCGAATCCCTTCATTTGATACCATGAACCCTAATAACCGACCAGATTTAACTGAAAAAATTCACTTATTTGGATTCAGCCAGATCTTATAAAATCGACATCGCTCAAAAACCAATCGAAGGTGACTAGGATGATCAGTTCTCTTTCGAGAACGAGCAGCTAGATCATCCAAGTATGCTTTGATGATATGTTTAATGCCATCGAAAGCATATGACATGGCCCGCTGGAAAGTAGCTCCAGCATTTTTAAGACCAAAAGGCATCTTTCTATATGCAAAGGTACCCCAGGGACATATAAAATTTGTCTTATGCTTATCTACTAAAGGAATAGTAGAGTCTGAAGTTGCTCAAGGATCGACTGGACAATAATCCAATTGATCAACCTTAATGATTTTCCCTTCATGAGGAAAGCAAATGACATGAAACAGAGTCAAAACAATGGCGTCCATTTCGTATACCCATTTCCTTCCTAAGAGGAGATTGTAGTCTAGGTTAGCATCAATGACTTCTACTTCAACATTAATGAATTTTCCCCCAACACATATGGGAAAGGCCAGGATAATCCCATGCGGCTTATGAGAATTCCCATCAAATGCAGTCACGAGGGTAGGTGAAGGAATAGGTGAAAGCGATCCGATGGCCTTCCAACATGACATTGACATGATGCACATGGAAGCTCCTTCATCAATAATGGTACAAAAAATGTTAATTTTTCATTATGTAGACTTTATTTGAAAAGACATGTGATGAGGAAGTTTCTTTTTGACATTTAGCATGTCAAAAGTGAGCACTAAAGAGTTATTTGGATCAACTACCCCTGTTGCCGAAAGTAAAGCACTTCGTTGAGTTGAACATGACTTGACAACCTCTAAAGCAGACACAGCGCATGGACTCTAAGCCAGATCCTCAACAATGGAGTAATTTTGGGTGTCCCTAGAATTTGGATTAATAGTCGCGCATTTAGCAGAACCTTTCAGTATCCATGGTATAGTCTCGACAGGGGGTCGCTCAATATGAAAGTCAATATTTCTGGAAGCAGTTTTATCCTTGGATGTTTCAGCTTCACCATAATCATGTGACCGAGTGGCCACATGGACATTAGAACCCATCATGAAAACATTTGATGATTTCTCCCCTTCTTGGTTGCCCCTTACAGAGGTACCAAGGCTTGAATTCGCGCCAGCAAGAAGTTGTTGCCCTTGGGGAAAAGGGTTGGTTAACACAGCTTGAGAACTAGAAGTTCCTTGCTGCCCTAACAAGCGTTGAGCATCTTGAATCTTTGGGCAGAGATGAGCTAAATGGTCTCCACTGCATAACTTGCATAGAAACTTGAATTTCTTTTTAGACTCATTTCTACCACCACATGCATTATTACCGGATTTATTTTCGTCAGTCTTCCCATCTTGACTCTTTTTCTTACCTAGTCCTTTCTTCTTCCCATTGGAATTTTGATTTCCTTTGGGGTTGGTAGATTGGATGGCATTAACATAAGAGGGTTGTGAAGACGAAGGGTTAGACGATGTGACCTGGTTGTTAGGAGGAGTTTGTAAAGAAAACTGCTGCAATTGGGTCAATAGGTTCACCGCATTCGTGTCTGCCGATCCAACGATACCATCCACATGGGGACCTGGCTTCGACTTGGCTATATCAACCTTAGTCCCGGGAGCATCAGGCAAGAGTTTTTATAGAATCCTAGACTGAGAATAAATCAATTCTAATTGTTGGGCCCTAAAAATAGCTTGCTCCTCAGAATAGACTCCGGACAGGGAGACATCCTTAGAGATTTCAGGTTGTAAAGATTTCAAAAACTATTCGAGATAGTACTCTAGAGGGATTTCAACTTTAATGAGCCTCTTTCTCTATATCCATTCCTGAATGTGATCAGAAATGTGGGTTGCCGTATCCTGACGAAAATTGGCCAGAAGTTTCGTTCCAGCATCATAATGGACAGGCAACTGAAAATGATTTAGGAAAATATTATCTAAGTCAATGAAAGATGTAAAGCTACCCCCTGGCAACTCTATATACCACTTGGCCACATTACCACTGAAGGTGCATTGAAAAAGTCTCAACCTAACCGGGTCATCGATAAGGGAGTTTGTTGAGCACCATAAATGGAATGTGGTTACATGGTCGCCTAGGTCTTCGCATCCCTTCCCCTTGAACTTCAGAATGTTCGAAGGGAGTTTGGTTGGGACTGGAGGCTAGGCCGGATTGTATTTGATTGGTTCGTTTGTTAATTTTATGAGATCTAGAAAATTCAACGTTTCCAGAAAAGGAAGCCTAAGAGGACCTTCGGGATTCCACCCAGAGTGGAGGGAGCTCCCAAAGTTTTGAAAAGATTGGCCTGGATTTTGGAAGGCATCAGGTTGCCCGAAGTCACCCACAGAACCAGCTGAACCAAAAGGCAGCCCTTGTGATCCAGCAAAACTCGGAGTTTGACCAACTCCGACCGAAAAACCTCCATAACCGGTGAAGCTTCCTCCTAAAGGATTATAGAGAGTTGATAACCCATGATAAGGATTCCAAGCAGAAGCTAAGGGATGAATATTTTGAAACGTGCTAACTGTGGAGTATGGCCTATTTCCTTGTTGGCCGAAAAATGGATTCCCAGTTCCCATGCCACTAACCACAGGGTTAGTCCAACCTTGAAATGGATTACTTCTTTGTCATGTAGTGGAAAAAGGCATAGATCCTATCATCAGGTTCGAATGTGCTATATGACCACTTCCAAAAGGAAAACCCTGGAATGAAGCCGACCCACCCATCATGGATGTGGAGGCACTAAAAGGAACTGACAGAATACCCTATGAATGGGTGCCAAATGGGAAAACCAAAAATTAAAAGCATTGGCTTGGGAATTTCCACTCGTAGAAGGAATGGATGTGGACCCAACTAATGATGTGCTAGCAAAATACCCAAATATAGATGTAGAGGGGATGGAAATAGTTCCTCCCCCTTGTACATATGTTGGATTCTTCATAGTTGGAGCACTTGTAGTAGAAGCCATGCTCCCAGTAGTGGTCATCGATGGTAAGTGCATAAAATACCCTATACTTGATGGTCTATGTGTCAAAGTCCCAACGTATTGTAATATGTTTGGATGGATAGAAGGTAGGGGAGAATTTAGAGCCATTGACGACTCTGGGAGTTCTTATACCTCTATGTTATCTTCTGATTGAAAGAGAACTTGAGAAAGAACTGGAGTTCTCCTCTCTTGTTCTACAGAAGTACTAGGCCTATCCTGAACACTAATGCCCCTGAGGTGAGGATCAATCCCCAATGTGTCAGCTGCCACGGAATGAAACCGACCAGCAGTATTAACTCTACGCCTTCTAGGAGAAGGCTCTAAACTAGGTGGTGAAAGACCACGAAGTCTTCAAGACCATCTAGGCGATCTGTCAGCCACTTTGGATTTTTTGTTAAGCTCTAATTAAAGACTCAAGAAAAAATGAAAGCTAGGCCAACTAAGATCACAGAGCACACACTAAAAAGTCCCTAAAAGATATCAGCCAGTCAAACAACTTTCAAGTATTTCCGCTTCGGGTGATGAGGACCGGACACCAAAATACAACAAAGTGAAGTAAGGGACCTTCCAAAGATAGTTTGGTATAATGATGGCCCAGTCCTACTAGCGGAGGTAACAGAGGAAGTTATGCTGACCTCCTAATAATAGCCTACACTAGTGTAAGCCCCCAAGCTTCACAAGGGTGCCCTCCAGTAGTACCGTTGAGAGTGATACAACGTCGACCTCAGGTGCCACATGATTCCCCCCCACAGCCACCTATGTAGATCCCTAGGAGAAGCAACTAAGGTTACCAACTTGTGTCAGAAGCCAGGTATAACAGTCTTGAGGTAAGATCCGACAAGTAGGAGAGGGGGTATCTCTCTTCCTTATCTTCAAAAATCCTCGTGCTTAACTCCTAGATCTGGAGCTTTCCTGGTCTTCCTAACATTATTGGATTTGCACTCACTATTCAGACTCCTATGCTTGACAGTTTCAATGGCCTTGGAGAGTTTTCTCTCCACTCGCCTAATCCAAGGCCCTAAAATATCCTAAAACTTGTTGGTGTGTCTAACTTGACAATTATAAAAGAGTTTTAGTGTATTTTAATTAGTGCTTGTTTTTCAATGGGTTGTTCTTTAAGTCAAGGGATAAGCGGAAGTGAAACTTGTGGTGTTTTGATGGAAAAGAAATTAATAAAAACCAAACTATATGCAAATGCACTTGTTTTGTTCTTCGATGAAAGAAATTTCTACTAGGTTTAGAGGAACTTCTAAGAAAGCAACAAATTTTCTTTTCTTTTCTTTTACTCAAGCTACACACTCACAAAAATTAACAAAACTATGGATGCCCTAAAAAGATGCACAAATTTATCCTAATGCAATGAGTACATGCTGATGCAAAAATTAAGACTACTCTAAATCAAGAAATGAAAGTAACTTGTTTATCAAGTCTAATTTGCCACTTAAGATGTTTAGATAGAATATAAGTTGCTAATGCTCATTTTCATCCAAACACTAAAAGCAAGTTTCAAGACAAACAAAAATGCACTTTCACTCGCGAAAAGAAACTAAATAAAAACAAAGTTCAAGAAAGCAAAACCATGTTTTCAAGAAGTTTTCTTCAAAAGCAAAAACAAAAATG
Source organism: Pinus tabuliformis (assembly GCA_031772625.1). Taxonomy (NCBI): domain Eukaryota; kingdom Viridiplantae; phylum Streptophyta; class Pinopsida; order Pinales; family Pinaceae; genus Pinus; species Pinus tabuliformis. Next base: position 634,950,366 of record CM062815.1, on the reverse strand, counting down.
TATTTTCAAAAAGTGCTCTAAACAAGACTGAAACTTTATGATCAAAGAATATGCAACAAAACACTTTTTCAAGTTAACAACACAAGACGGGTGAAAACTCAACAAAAAAAAATGTGTTTCAACATGCTCTTAACAATCAAAAGAAGCAACAAAAATCTTGGTAAATAAGACCAAGAAGATTGAAAAGGCAACTTTCAAGAAAGTGTCAATCAACAACTTTTAGAAAGTAATAAAATCAGATGGTCATAAAGAGGTAGTTTTGACATGCAAACAAAAAAGTCACCAAAACAAGATTTGACACAAAGATTGAGATCAATCTTTCTGCCCTGGAAGACCACAGTAGCCAAGATTCCTAGCAAGAAATCTTGTGTGCTTAAACGAAAGCAATGATGCTTGCCACAAAACAAAACAAGACCAACACTTTCCACAATCGGAGAGAGTTTGAAATCATATACTTGCTGTAAAAATAAAGACTGACACAAAAAAGTAATTTTTCAAGACTGATTTAGACCAGCAGACAGACCTTCAGAAACAAAAATATTTGAAAAATCTTGAAAATTTTAGGGTATACGTGACTGTGTTAGTGCACAGCTGCGTGTATATGCTATTCAACCCAAGGAAACCTGCATATACGTGGGTTGACTTGAGGAAAAATGGGTACATACGCTTTTGTAAACTAGAAAAACAACATATATAATAGATTACAAGATAAAACAAAAAACAGTCTGAAGAAACTGATCAAACTTACAATTCAAGTTCCTATAGGAACAAACTGCTCTGTCACAGCAACTAAATAAACAGTTGAGCCCTAATTGGCTTGAACAAACCCAAACTAGGAACACCAATACTATTGTCCCCATCGGAGTCACTAATTCTGTCAAGGGAGAATGTCCCCTAGGGTCTTGGGTTAATACCCTAGCAGAGTGGGGGTTATGTATAAAGAAAAACAAGTGTTCCACGCAGCCATGATGCTAATATAAAAAAACTAAGCGAAGAGGGGTGCATGTGGGGGTCCTTCGTTTGAGAAGATCCAGCTAGGGTCTAAACCCTCTTGGAGTTCCTTTTGCTCCTTCAACCTGCAAAACAATCAATTCAAGAAAGCACAATAGTATATGGACTAAACGTCATAAAGAAATCAACTTCATATCATATTGAAAGTTAGTTATGCAATTGAAACAATCATTCATTTGTAAATCATAACATTGATATCATAAACATGAAGAAGATTCATATCAGGAAAAAGACAAGTGTTTCTTTTACTATTGATAACTAAAGTACAGAAAGGAATGATTTCACCTAAGTCTTCCTTTCGTAGGCTCCAAGCAGAACCATCCTCCGGATTCGTTCAATTTCAAGCCTTCAACAAGCTCCTTCCATAACTCACTCAAGGATATCTCAACAAATGGAAAGACATCATAACTCAAGGAAACAAGGGTTTCCTATAATGGGGGAAGTGTTGGAAGCATAGGGATCTTCAGACTTGATCTGGGATAATCTCAATAGAGTGATTTTTCTCTCTATTCTCTCCTCCCTTAGGCCTTCCCATTGAAGCCTTTTTATACTTCTCCCAAAGTAGCTTTTTAGTTGGGAATTCATTGGGAATAGTTGGGCCATGGGCACTAATAGGTAATCAGCAGGTAAAACTTGTAATCTCCTCCTAAAATTAAGGAGATTTAATTTTTTTAAGTGTTTTAAGACATATAAGCGGGTTGGGTATAGACAGACCCACGTACACACATGTTTAGCTCAGGGAAATGTCGCATATAGGGAGTAAAACATTGTTTTTTAAGTATTTGGACTAGGTCTAGAAGGAGGGGTTGCCCTAGGCCATGAGTGCAGCATCACAAACATCAAGAGTGAGATTTGGAGCTATAACAGTTTCTAAGACTAGACATAGGTTCATGGTTCGACCAAAACTTTCCTTATAGACGGATCCTATTTTCTACCAGTACTTCATCATCCAGAGGTTACAACCAAGCACAAATAAGATGGACACAAGACTGGCCAAGCGTTGTAGTGTCACACAACTCTTTGAACTTCATCCACATATCCATTCAAAAACCAAAGCACAGTACAGGCACAGAACGTATTCGCATAGTGAAAAGAAAAATAAAACTCAACATGAAAAGGAAAGACAAGATGAGAGGAAAGGCATACACAATAAGGAAACAAAACCAGAAGACCAGAAAGAAAAATGACTAAATCAACAGGATGTAAAATAGGAAAACCATGATGGACTATGATTGCAAGATGAGTGCAAGGAAGGGAAAAATTAGATGCAAATAATCCTACTCCTCTCCTAACAAATAAATGGTTGGGGTTATGTGAAATGAAATTTCTAGTGAAGCCACTATAATCGCTCCCGACCTACATCCACAAAGATACAAGCGATTAAAGGATATATCAGGTAGTGTGCAAATGAAAGTGAAAAAACTTGAACAAGCTACACATGAACAAGAAGGTCTTGCCTATGGGTAGAAATATGTGTCACAACGAACAAATATACATGCTTACCTCTTTGACAAACATCACCTTTGAGAAAACCTTAGAAGAATTTTGCGGGTGCATCCTCATTTGCATTGAGCTTCTCAACAAGTGTGAGGAAGGATTGAAGCTTATTTCTTGCAACATGGCTTGCTAAGTAAGATTGTTCCATTCATTTAGCGATTAGATCATGAAATTCATGATGGTTGTTTGGACAGCCTCGTGATCTATGAAAGCATGAACTCTTGATTTAACATATGAGATCACAATGGGAATCTTGTAAGGAAAAATAAATATGATCACTCTCAATAGTTATGCCAATATAATGAGGACCTACCATAACCATCAGTGCAGGCTGAAGTACTACACCTGCTTGACAAAAATATGAGGAGAAAGATGCTAAGAAATGAAGATCAGAGAGCACAATGCAACTGTCATCACATGTGCTATTGGGAAAATGATAAGCTAAATGACAGTCACCCAAGATAGAGGAATGATTAGATGAGCTGGTTGAAATGTCAAATTCTGAGTTTGAAATGAATAAAGAAAAATACATTTGAATAATATTTTGAATGCTTTGAATAATGGAACCAAGCATTGTGAGCTAGATATGATGGACATATTTGCAGTACAAGGTTCGCAAGAAGGTCAAGGAGCTGATCATGAAGTGGGAAATTCGATAAGTATGATAGCGGGAAAAAAGAGTATTTGAGATGATCAAATTCATAATCCCATGATAATTCCATGATAGATGAACATTCACAACCCGAGTTTGATGTAAGAGATGTGCATGAATGTGAACGTGATGTAACAGATTCATGGATTCATTCATAAGTAAAATTTTGAAAATTTTAAAGATCACACCCAAAATACAAAACATTGTTTACACAATGATCCATAGTAAATGAAACCATGCAGATATATGGATTGTGTATGAGAAACCATATTTTATTTAGTTCATGGGGCTTACTAGTGTTGTGAGGTCCTGACATAACCATCAATGGACGCTGAAGTGCCTCGACTCCCTCGTATGTCCCAAAACTTTCTAGAATCGTAGAATCATATTTTAAAGAATGAACCACATCATGCATCACTTGAGGATGGTTGTTATTTCTAATTTCAAAACTTCTCTCAGGATGGCAACCATCTCTGCCATAGGCTTCACCAAAATTTTCAGCTTCAACAAGATGATTTTAAGAGTCGTCTTCATGGACACAAAACGATGATGGGGAATGCAAAGAACACTTTATCATTAGAATGTTTTCAACTTCATTGTGGACAAACTCACTACCTTGTATCAATCACGGAGATAACTCATCGAATGGAGAAGCAAGAGAACATGGAGTATCTTTGTTGCATGTAGATGCGTTGTGAATGCTACAACACAAGGGAAAGTGAGGTGAAGATGTAGTTTAGATATGGACATCTTCTTTGACCGAAGCATATTCAAGATTTGTTAAATTATTCATGAGAAAAGGGAAAATCACAGGATGTCCCTGGATATTCGTCACGACATATGGAATCATGGGAGTGATGACTGCCCAAGATTGGGGGTTGATCAAAAGAATTAATTGTACAGGTTGTTCCATCAAGATTAGTATATTGAGTATCATTCAAGAATGGTTTCTCAGTATTTTGATATGAAAATTTTTGAAATAGAGAGGTAATATTGATAGAGTCCTCACCTTTCTGCTCCTCTACCCTTGTAATGTTATTGCCTTGCACCTAACCATAATTTGAGCTAGCAGCTTAAGAGTTAAGTGAATGCAAACAACTGGCCAGTGAAGCAGATTGATCAAGTGAGTCATGGTACAAGGAGTCATGACTTGTAGATGATAGAGGATGGTAGAGATACACATCAGATTCAAAACTTGAGTTATGCGGATTGAGTAATGTTCAATAATGGTAGCTCATTATTTTGATATGGAAAATATTAAAATAGAGAGGTAAGATTGATAGAGTCCTCACCTTTCTACTCCTCTGCCTTTGTAATGTGATTTCCTTGCACCTAACCGTAATTTGAGCTAGCAGCTTGAGAATCAAGTGAATCACACAAATGGCTAGTGAAGCAGATTGATCAAGCGAGTCATGGTATGAGAAGTCATGACTTGTAGATGATAGAGGATGGTAGAGATATACATAGGATTGGAACTTGAGTTATGCATAGTGACATCCTCTTGTGGAATGGAGGAGTGTGTCTTCATTGTAGTCTTCCTGAGCCATTATAGAATTTCCTCCATTGGAGCACAAGACAGATGGGAGGATGGGCTAGGGACATGCTGTACATATTTCAAAGCTTTCCAATCACTGCGATGGAGCACCTAGATCAGGAATGGAAAGGGAGGAGGACAAGGAACAAATGGGGTGTTGGGCTGCTCCTTTGCAATATGAGGTGCCTCATGATCCATAAGAGTTGGGGAGGAAGGGAAATCAAATGGTTCGCCATATTGAGAACTATGAACTAAGCATTTAAACTCTTCTATCAAGAATTCAAAGTTCATAAGCTATTCAAGAATTTCATAACAGAGGCGAAGGAAGTGATTGGAAAGCTCCTCAATTAATTCACTAGGCTCCATATTTAATGGCATTTTTTTCCATAGAAATCTGGGTGGCTATACTCATTGAACGTTTTAATAATCAATTCGACAAGCTCACCAAATGAATTGATAGAGGCAAAGGGTAATGTGTAACACTAGCGTTCAGTAAAACCTTCGGACATGAGGGTGAGTAATACAATCCAGACATCTATCTTGTGGTGTAGGAAAAAGTTTATAACTTGGCACACATGTGCACAAAGAGATGGTTCACCCTCACCATTGAAATTTAGCTTGGATAGGTCATGGATAACTCTCACGGGGATGGTACATTCAAACTTTGTAGAAAGAAATTCTTAGATTATGATGTCAGGAAGAGCCATTTTTAAATAAGAGATTCAAACCAGACTTTATGGGCACATCTTGTTGTCTAGCCCTCCTTCTAGCGTGATTTTGTTGATGGTTTTTGACCCGCCAACAAAGGGGATTCCCTCGATATGATGTCCCAACTAGACCTCACACCATTTGGTGTAGGAGTCTCATTCGGTATGATGGCCCAGTTTCCATTTACTTAGGGATATGCCTTGGCTCTAGCTGTCATCACATGAGAATGTTACGCTAGTATCTCCAACAACAAAGTACATGTTCCTGGTAAGTGCTCAATGTAACTGCATCAAGGTTCTCTTACTACGAAGGGGATGTGAAAGGAGCCTCTAAGTGAGAGGTAGTAGTACCATCTAGGAAGAGACACCCACAAACGAGAAAGGTATGTCCAACACCTTGCAGAATAGTCCACAACAGATGCAAAACTCATTAAAACCGAGGTAAAGGGAACAACACGTACACCACCCAATGGAGTAGTGCCCACAAATTTGATGGTCATTATAATCCGAAAACAAAGGTGGTATGTCTAGTACCCGGCGGAGTAGTCCACAGGGATGAGACAATAGTGATAAGCAATACAACACATCTCCAACAATGTAAGTACTAAAACAACCAAAGTAGTTCAACTATCTTTGTACAGCTTAAGAAAACATTCATTACAAATGTTTAAAGAGTAGTCTTACAAATATCTAAAAAACATGTGTGAAAACATATTAGCCTTAATAGGCCTTTGAATTAAGAAAAATTCCCAAGAAACATATGTACACCATACGTCACTAGTCTAAGTAGTGGGACATTGGAGCCACTCCTCACTCCTCATACAACATACTACAGACTCTCAAGGCTATGTGGGAGGAGCCAAGGTGAAAATGCCTTTCCTCATACAACGAGGGGATATATAAAACCAAGGGTGATGTTTAGCCCTTATGACCCTTGGACTACCCTCATGACCATTCAACTTCCAATGAATTTTCAACTGAAATGACTCTTGAACTTCTTGTGTGCATCCATTGGACTTCACTTTACATTACGTTGAGTTACAATGAACATGGCCCATAGTGGTGATGTGGCCAAGGCAACTCATGATGCATATTGACACGACATTGTTGACACGTACTGCCTAACTGTGGTGTTCATGTCAAGTTGTTGCATTACTGAGTAATGGATGTACTCTTGGTGTGCTTTATCTTCTCCTCTGCATGGCATAGTGTTGTGGGGTCCTCGATGGTCTTGGTTTTGCATGATGGTTCAATGCACATGTTCCTTTCGCTTATTGCTTGATGTGCTTGGTATGTTCGTCCAGCTGCAAGTAAGTCTTCTAACATTTTTGTTCCTTCTTCGTGGATCATTGTCTTTCCATGATCTATCAGTGTACTTATTCCTGCAATTCGCTCATGATGGGACAACAACAAATCCAAAACCTCCTAGTCTAGCATGATGCATTGTTATCGTGCTATGGGTGACAGGGAGGGAGGAAAACATACTGAAATAACACAGAGCGTAGTTCAGGCTGGAATGAGGAACTCTCGGAGGACATCCTACACTATCGAAAAAAAAATTACAATGACCATTGTGAGGTAGAATTGCACAGTGAAGGATACCTGTGGAAGCTGCAAGGTGGGACCTTGAGGAGTACTTCTACATAATTCCTAGTGGGAAGGAAAGACAGGGTTGTGTTGTGCTATACAAAAACCCCCCATTTCATAAATTTTTTCTTTAAAAATCATAATATGAAATGGGTCCCTTTTAAACTTAGATGTGTGAATAAATTTGTATTAACTCATCATTAGGAAAACCCTCATCAAAAGTTCCAATGGAAATGATATATTATAAACCTTTTGAACAATAATACAATAGGTCTTTTAAATAATTATAAAGCTCTTTATTATTACGATAAAGAGATCACAAGATCACATATCGTAATAATAAGAAAAACATATATAAAAGACCCATTGACTCACTCCGATCTGAAAAAAGGAAATCGCTATCAGATATCGGGGAAAGGAAAAAACACATACTATAGACAAAATGCCTCCCCCATTTCCCTGATGTGATAAAAGGTATTGCCATCGACAATCAGCCGTAACAACCCAATACATGAATTGTGACGCTTTCAAATCCTCCGATGCAATGAGGCGTATCACCATCAGCGATCAGAAATTTTGCAATGACATAAGTAGCATGACCCGAACCCATCCCCGATTGAGATGAATTAAATCAAGGCGCGTGTTTCGAAACATATTTGAAAGGCTTGCATGCATTTTATCACCTTTTGGTGATCAAAGGATATTTTGGACTATTATTAAAACCTTCTCGTTCACGTTACCAATCATCAATTGCGATTTAATTCTGATTATCCACCAAAAATCTAAGCCACGCTTGAATGGATCATTCATCATATAAACGTTATGATGGGTATTTAAAAAAATCCTTTACCATGATTGACAGGTTAAACGGCTAATTAATGAAGAAGTTATGTCGAGATTTTCCTTAGATTGTATCTGCAGCAGTTTCACTATAAGCCTTTATTATTTGCTAAATAATATAATTATTTCATATTGGATCATACTACCTATTCTTTGTATCAGACTGGTTTCATTCCTTGTGTAGAATTTTGCCGAAATAACAAGTTTTAAACAAATAGGAAAGAAATCTAGGAAATTCGCGGCAGCAGCGACCCCTACAGCAATAGTGTAGCCAACCAGTGATCCAGGACCAAGTAAAAAAGGTTCAATTTCAGACACTACATGTCTCGGCCTTGGAAATACAAGTTGGCAAAGTATCTATAATTTAATTGAAGCAGAGGAGCCTAAGGAAGTGTTAGAAGAAGCTACTGCAGACTTGACTAATAAATCAGAAGCTTCCCTGACAGATTTAGCCGACTCATATTTACACTGGATAGCAGCACGGGAGAAAATTCTTCCATACACTGATGTAGTCAGATGGGTGGTTGAAGAAATCCCAGTTTCAAATAGAATGTTTTGCACAGTAGATGGAAGAATTTTTGGTTCATTTCAGCCTGATGACTTAAGGAATATGTACCATTTACCCGAACCCAAAAATAAATACAACAAAGCCTTTCTGGATAAATTCGCAGCAAAGAATGAGACTGAGTCGGCCCCAATCAAGCAATGGAGACAGAATCCCGCAAAGTACACACATCAATCATCGGGTAAGTACTCAGTGGATTCATTGTCATCTCCTTACTGTTATGCTGGGGCAACGATGTGTAGGATGTGGGGAATGCATGATTCAACAAAGTTTACTATTGAAATGGTTTCTTTAATGGAAGTGGTGGTTAATAGTTATGTGATGGATTGGCCAAACATATTGTCCAATAAATTAGCCACTGCAATTCTTGACTTCAGAACAAATGCATGTAAAACCACCAGAACCATTCCCCCTTTTTATTATAGTGCTTATATTATGGATACTCTTTGCTTCAATTCTGAATACCCAGTACTCGGGTGGAGATGGACTGCACAAGACCCTAAGCCAATCCACATTTATCATCAGATGTTATAGAAGGCACACTATAAAGACCACTTGTACCAAATCTGTAATGGTTTCATGTTACCTATCTATTATGCCATTTTTGATAAGCCTGCCCCAAGGATTTCCGAGGAAGCATCAATTGACTTGACTGCTGTAGGGAATTGGTTTGGGGAAGAGAAGTTCACATATATAAGGGTTTATGGTAGCCTCACAAGGCCCCATGTCCTTCCTTTGTATATACCTGATAAGCTGTTGGCCCGAGAGTTGGCCTACCAAATAACCGTCGCAGGAACATCCAAAACTCTTAGGAATTCTAAAAAACTGTCATGGCCTACATTTCCTTTGAGGTGTGGTGTTTACACCCTACATGATTACAAACATGTGGAGACGGAGACAGAAAAATAAACATGTTCAATCTGGAAACCATCCCTAACAGGCAATATGACCCAAGGAAAGTTGCCTATAATGTGCTTGAACAAGCCAAACTTACAAAGTTTGACCATGAGAAAGATCAATTTGACGACCTGTTTTCTTCATCAGAATCATTATTTCAGGTAAAAACATTAGCTAAAATGAAATATAAAGATGAAGGACTCGTAGAATTCAATAGGCTCAGAGAACAGAGGTTGCAAATTCTACCTCTAGACTTATTAGCTACTACCCAAACAACTCAGTCAATCGAGCTTGAACAGTGAATTATTGACAAAAATCTTGCTATAGAGAAAATTCCCGAAAAGGGAAAAGAGCCAGAACAGGAGATAGAGCAGGAGAAAGAGAAGAAATATGGTAGTGAATATATTGATATAAATACTCAGATTGATCCCAAACTCCTCAAAGAGTGGCAACAATTTTACTCTATTATAAGCAATCCTGAGACTTCACAAGGGTTCGGTACTCCTCAAGTAACAGTCAGTCAAGAAACAACAACAACTACGGTTCCAATTGAAGGGACGAGTGGCCTATCCATCAGAAAGATGCAGAAATAAGTCCTAAAGATCCATCCGATCAGATTGTTTTGCAGATAGAAGACATACCACCATTAGATGTCTTTTATAGCCCCAAACACAAGGCTGTGGTGAAAAGACAAAAAAAAGGAGGATACTTGATCAATATTCCCTTTTACCAGAACAAACAGAGATGGCTAATGTAGTGTGGAAGGAAGAATTTAACCCTTCCGATGACCTTACAAAACTTTCTCAGTATGTCGAAGCCTATTTGGCAGCCACCATGGATAAAGCCTTGAAAGTAAGCAATCTACTTAAGGAAAGAGACCAAACAATTGTTTCATTGTAGTCACAGGTGTTTGAAGCACAGTGGAAAATAGAATAGTTAGAACAACAACTATCAACACAGCAGCAGATAAATAATCAATTAAATGAGCAATTGCTCAAGGAGAAGCAGAGGATAGACTTAATCGGAGTACAGAAACAAAAGGAATTATCCAAAGCATTGGCTAGGTTGAAGACAATGAACGAACAAATGAGTAAGACTAAAGATGAGAAAATCACTTAACTGTCACACCAAGTAGAAAATTTCAAGAGCCTTCCTCAGCAAGTAGATTTCAGGTCCGAAGCTCTCCAAATCAATAAAGCATTGATTACATAGCTAAAACTGCTATGTCATAACATTTCTCTGATTGAGCCCCTCTATGAGATTACTGCATCAATAGTTGACAAATCAGTCGATGCCAGACAGGATTTAGAATAGGCCGATGAGACTTTAACCAACTTTCTTGCTTGGCAAGACACCAGTGAAGGGCAAGCCGCAAATCTACCTAAAATTCTAGAGTCACACAAAGAAATCTTGTTTCTAGAATGGCAGTCACAAGTGATGAAAGAAGATAGAGAAACCTTAAGATGCAGATTATCAACCAGTAATTTAATTAAGTTAATCAATGACACTCTTTATCTGTCTAACATGATTTCACATTGCTCTCCAGGTAAATTAACATCAGCCAAAGCATTGGAACAAACATACAATCAAGAATTGGAGAAGAATGGAAGATTAATCGCCGTCATCTAAAGTTTAACTTGGGAAACCTTTTGGTTTTTCTTAATTAAACCATACATTCAGAGGACCGCACTCAAATGTTTAACCGATGCCATCAGTTGCATGATTCCTGAAATACATGATGCCACATACTCATCTCAACTACATTATCGTCTGAGTCACCCTCCAGAATTGCAACCGATGCTTGCTATCTGCCAGCTCAAGCCAAAGGGAGATCATCTGAAACAATGAATCATGCTGCCAACTGCAAATAAGCTGATTTTGAGTAGATACTCATAATTTAGTTGTACCAATTAATAGCATTTTTATTTTGTAATTAGTTAGCCTAATTAGTATTTATAGGCCCTTTCATGAATTTAGAAAGGGTCCTCAGTTTTTGTATGAACTCAAATTAGTAAGTCACACTATTGTGCTTCTGATATATTTTTTATGAAGACTGGGCCAATATTCTGAATTTTAACGAAGAAAGCTTTGATGAGATGTGCACTATTGCCTTGTTATGGAAGTGTTTCTAAGTTAGAAGAAGGAATTTGAATGCGATTGATATCAGGAGTGATCCAAATAACAAATGGTACTATTATCTATGCTCTTTCCTCATTCTTGCATGTGAATCAACATTTATTTAATCTTGCTATCGTTGGATATATGTATGTGTTTTAACAACAATCCTTATACTTATCACTATTGAATGTCTAAGGAGTGTTATTCTTTCAATCATATTTATGTCTATGATATATATGAAGAATAGTGTAATAATTTTTTCTTGATTACTTTGTTCAACTACTTGAACAAAGTAATTATCATATGAATAAATTTCTTTGTTTACCAATAGAGTCATCTATATGCCTATTTGTGTATAAAGATCATGAAAAGTTACACTAAAGCAGAAATTTCCCGGGATAGGATAGTTGTTCATAATTTTACTTTTAGATTAAATCATTCATCCATTATCATTAAATATTAGAGAATCAACCACTTATGCATCCTATTTACCAATCATTGGGAAACTGGTCCCCATTATTTCCAGTCAGAGCCACCACACCAAACGGAAAAGGAGTTGCATTTAAGGTCCGGACTAGGTGGTTTTCCCCGATGTTGTTGCAGCGATTTTTGAGGCATCAACATTTTTGGCGCTAGAAGGAGGGCATGAACTGTGAAAGGCAAGAAAATCCAAATCTAAAACCCATTCTGAGAGTAAATCTCCCTCCACCTCACCTCGGACCTCCCATTTGCATACTGGAACACCAGTATTAAAACAAGAAGAAGAGGAGTCAACCACAACTGCTCAAACCCATCATACTTCAGAACGATTAAGTCCTGAGTCTCATGAACTATAGTCTCTTGTCCAGAAATTTCAAGGCTTTTCAATATCACCACAGAAATCTGAGGTATCTCAAGGCAGTGAGTCTTCGCAATTCAATCTACCTCACCCTCTCACCAGACTTCAAAGTGCAAAGATCGGTATTGAACCTACTGAGTTGCCTTTACCCAAAAGGAAAAGGGAAAAAAAGAACACTAAAGGATTTGACAGTGAGATTTTCTCATCATCATCTTCCATCTCATCTTCTCCAGTGCGAAGTCAGCCATCCACCCCTCCATTACACATTGTTGTTCAACAGGAATCAGGAACTTCAACATCTCAACCTCAAACCTCAATATCAACTCCTTCCCAAACATCTGGAACTTCATCGGCAATATCATCTGCTGTTAGTTTTACAATGGCTCAGAATCCATGGAGTATTCCTAGTGCAGTCAATATGCTTGTACCACTACACCAATTGCCAGATTCTCTTGAAAAATGGTTGCCGAAATTTAATCCAGATACTGGGACACCAACCAGGGAGCATATTAAAAATTTCATGTTATCAGTTAATTTGAAAGGAGTAACCGAGGAAGATGTTGTCATTAGAATTTTCCCTTATACCTTACAAGGATCATCTGGGTCCTGGTATTTTTCCCTGCCCTCTAGATCCATTACTAGTTGGAAAATTTTCCAAGAACAGTTTCTGACTAAGTATGGCGATGATAGATCTTTAGCAACATTAATTAATGATCTCTCGAATCTTAGGATAGAATCTAAAAAACCTATTAAGGAATTCAACTCACGATTCAATAAACTCTTGAATAAGATTCCAACCACCTCTAAACCAAGTGAGAAAATCAGAAGCGAACGGTATATAACAGCCCTACCTTCAAATATATCTATTTTTGTAGATAGAGCTGCAAAACCAACTTTAGCTGAGAACATAAAAGAGGCGCTCGCTGTAGAGAAATGCATTATTGCTTTAGAAAGGAAAGCTACTCTTGAAGATAGAAAATCCAAAAAAGTTTCTTTTAAAGATGATTCAAAGAAGAAAACCCCTAAAGATCCATATGATATGGAAGGCTTACAAAAAGTCCTCAAGACTATGTCAAATGAAATGGTTGAAATGAAAAAGCAAGTAGTTGAAACTTCAACAAAAAGGAAATTTAGAAATTTTAAGAAACCTAAATCAAAACCACCCAATGCCATATCTAATGCAGACTCAGATCCTGAAGAGGAAGAAGAAGATGAAACATTCTTTCCATCCGAGGAACCAGAAGAAGAAGAGACTGTTGAATGCCATGGGATGTGGGATTTTATTTTACCCAACTCCAATACAGAAAATGGACAAGAAGCTTTTCCTGTGACTACCAGAAGTAAGGATACTTCTGAACCTATTCAGGCAACTTCAAAGAAAAGGAATGCAAGTACCACTACTACCAAAGAAAATGTTTCAACAAAGAAAGCTGCAGGAATACCATCCCAAAATCAGCCATCATCTTCAAATTCACCTTCTACATCTAAGACATTAGTAGTTACACATTCTATGGACTACAATATTATCGAAGACATGAAGAAGACTAAGGCAAATACTACTATGTTTGAACTTACCAAACTTAAACATCAACAAAAATTACTTCTTAAGGAGCTAAATTTTCTTCCTTCACCTCTCCCTAATGCTGTATTGTCCAAAGCTACTAATGATTCATGTCAACCAACTCCTGGTATGGTAGAAGCTACTAATGCATTTTTAATTGGGGATAGATCAAATTCTCATACTCCTCCTTTCCTCTTGACCTATGAGATCTATAATAGATATCTACACAACTTTTTGATTGACTCAGGGGCTTCCTCTAATATAATGCCAGCTTCAGTTGGTTCCAAACTGAGCATTGAACCCCAAAAGTTTGCAATTCATATTGTACAGTTGGATAGAACTAAGGTCCAGGTTTTAGGAGAAATCAACTCAGTAACTATCAGGTTATCAGCTGATCCAAGAGTGGTTCAGAGAATTGATATTTTAATCGTTGATATACATGAATTCTATGGGTTGATTTTAAGTAGAGATTGGTCTGAAAAACTCCATGGTTATGTTTCCACCGATTGGTCCCATATGTGGTTACCTTATAAAGGAAAGAAAAATCAGATCAAAATCAATCGGGAAAATACAGGACCCATACTATTACCAAATTCGAATAGGAAAATCAACAAATAACATTCAATAACAATATTTTGGGGAATTACTCATCTGAATCATTTTTTGGCAATTTCACTACCCAACCATCTCCTTTCCCAGTTAATAACTTCATATCTCAAATTGAAAACTTCTCACAAATAGATAGGTTAATATGTGTTAATATCGTTGAGGAAACTGTAAATAAAATTGTTCATAGTTCTTTATTTTGGTCACTATACTTTGATGGGAATAAATCTAGAAGGTGCAGGAGCAGGATGTATTTTAGTTAGTCCTGAGGGACAGAAAACTATGTTATCATGAAGATTGGAATTTGAATGCACAAACAATACAGCTGAGTATGACGCCTTAGTTCAAGGACTTTACAAAGCAATTGGTCTTAAATTTCAATATATGAAGGTGTTTGGTGATTCAGAAATTATTATCAAACAAGTTAGAAATTAAATTCATTTCCTTTCTGGTCATCTCAAACACTATCAGTATTTGGTACAGGAACTCATATCTCAATTTGTAGCATTCAATATTTCTTCCATCTCTAGATCCCAGAACGCAACAGCCGACTTGCTAGCTAACGTTGCCTCCAAACTCCTACCATCCGAAGATTATAGCCTAGACATATTTTTAGTAGAATTAATTTTTAGACCATCAATTCCCAATAATGTCACCAATTGGTGAGTGTTCAATCACGATGAAGACATTTTAAATTTCTTGACTTCGAATAAGTCCTATGATGATCAAATCATTGATGAAAGTGATCATGACCTTCAAATGAATAAAAACAAGAAGAAAACTCAATACCTAAACCAGTGGTCAAACTTGAAGATCTTTATGATATTAAAGACAGGTTTAAACAGTTGACCAATTCAAAACTCTAGAGTTCTACTTTAAGATTTGAATTGATAAACCTAGGTATTGAGGAAAACCCTCAAAACATCAATTTGGGATTAGGACTTTCTTTAGAAGAAAGAACAACATTCATTAGATTGTTACGAAAAAACAAAAATGTGTTCGCTTGGAAATATGATGATTTAAAAACATATGATGCATCGATCATTCAGCATACTATTCCAATGCTTTCTGAACAAAAACCAGTGCAATAGAAGCTAAGGAAAATTCATCCTAATCTAGAGAGCCAAATAAAGGCTGAGCTAAACAAACTCTCAAAGGCTAAGATAATTTTTCCTATCAGACATTCAAACTGGGTGTTCAATATGGTGCCAGTAAGAAAGAAAATGGCGACATTAGGATTTGCATCGATTTCAGAAATCTTAATAAGGCAAGCCAAAATGATAACTTCCCTTTACCTACCATGGAACAAACACTCCATTCAGTAGTTGGTTCTGAGTTAATTTCCTTTTTAGACAGTTTTTCAGGATATAACCAAATTTTGGTCCATCCTGATGACAGGCTTAAAACTACCTTCAAAACTAAGTGGGGTACTTATGCTTACCAAAAAATGCCTTTTGGACTTATCAATGCAGGAGCTACATTCTAGACAGAAATTGACATAGCATTCAAAGGATTGATCAATAAATCAGTAGTTGTCTTTTTAGATGATATTACTGTATTTTCCAAGAAAATGTCTAATCATTTACATGATTTAAAACAAATCTTTGAACGCTGTAGAAGGTATGGTATCTCGCTTAACCCAAAGAAGTCCTTTTTTTCCGCTTAATCAAGGAAAGCTTTTGGGCTTCATTGTTTCAAAGGATGGTATCTATATTGATCCAGATATAATTAAAGAGATTTCTGATATTCCATTCCCTCATAATAAAAAATCCATGCAGTCATTTTTGGGTCAAATTAACTTTTTCAAAAGATTTGCTATAGATTTTTCCCAGATTATTTTACCATTGCAAATGATGATTAAGAAAAATTAGGTGTTTAAATGGGGACCTGCAGAAAAAGCAACATTTGATTCTATCAAACAATCAATCATAAATGCCCCTGCTTTAAGCACTCCCAATTTTTCAAATCATTTCATACTATATACCCTCGCATCTTCTTCGTCTTATCCAGTAGTGCTGACTCAAATTAATGATCAAAACTTGGAAGCACCAATCTCATTTTACAGCTCAAATCTTCAAGGTGTTGAACTGAATTATTTGGAAGTTGAAAAATAAGCCTTTGCTGTGTTCAAAGCCATTAAACACTACAGTCCCTTTCTCTTAAAAGCTCACACAAAAGTTATAGTTCCTTTTTCAGCAGTAAGACAATTATTAGTTCAAAGGGAATTAGGAGAAAAGAGAGCAAATTGGGTCACAACGTTACAAGAATACGACTTAGAAATCAAACCAGCAAACATTGTCAAAGGCCATGGTTTTTGCAGGTTGTTAGCAGAAGCATCCAATATTCAAGAACCTGAAGGTATGGAAGATACTGAAGAAATTAATCAGATAAGTATCACAGATCCTAAATCACAATATGCAGATCTGATTTTTTATTTAAAAAATGTATACGCTCCTAATCTTTCCTATAAAAAAAAACATGCCATCAGATTGAAGGCAAAAAACTTCATAATTGTAGATGATGTATTTTTTAGGCGAAATTATGATTCAATTTTATTAAGATGCTTAGAAAAACCTAAAGCACAAAAATTTTTGCAGGAGCTACATGACGAACCAGCAGGAGGACATTTTGGAGCTGATACAACAGCTCGTAAAATCATTCATGCTGGATATTATTGGCCCACCTTGTTCAGAGATACTCATGAATATGTAAGGAAATTTCAAAGTTTTCAAACATCCAATGGAAGACAAAGAAAGCCAACTTTCTCTTTGCAACCTGTAAACATTGAACAACCTTTTGAGCAATGGGGATTGGACATAATTGGAGAAATCACTCCACATTCATCCAAATAGCATAAGTATATCCCTACCACCACTGATTACTTTACTAAGTGGGTTGAAGCAATTCCTTTGAAGACAACGAACTCTGAGGCAATCATGGAATTCATAGATCAATTCATTATTATCAAGTTTGGTGTCCCAAAAGCTCTTGTTTTTGATAATGCATCTTATTTCTCTAGAAATTCTATATTTGAATTTGCTATCAAAAGGGGATTTAAATTTAAGTATTCTGCAAATTACTACCCTCAGGATAATGGTTTGGCATAATCCACCAATAAAAATCTTATTAAAATTATTAAGAGAACTATCGAGCAAAATCGTAAAAACTGGCATAAATCTCTGATATTTGCACTATGGGCTGACATAATAACACAAAAGGCCTCCATAGGCACTTCACCATTTAATCTAGTATATGGAAAGGAAGCTGTCATACCAGAAAATTTAATACTTCCATCCCTAGCTTTAGTGCAGTTTATTGAAGAAAGTCCCTCATCTTTTATTCAACTAAGACATGATCAAATTTTGAAACTAGGAGAAGAAAGGGAAAAAGCCAGGATTATACATGTAAAGCATCAGCAAATTATCAAGTCATATTTTGATACAACTTCAACCAGTTCAAAACAGTTACAATTTAGTGATCTAGTTTTGAAATGGGACAAAGCCCATGAAGATAAAGGAAAACACACTAAGTTGCAAAAAATGTGGCTTGGACCATTTCAAATCAATGAGAAGATAGGCCCTCCTACTTTCATATTGCAAGATCTATCAAGAAAAAGAGATTCTCTTCCTGTTAACAGCCTTATCTTGAAAAAATTCTTCAATTGAGGAGGTAACCCCTCCTCCCTTTGTAAATATTCAATTTTTAGCAAAATTTGTGTACATAACTTTTTTTTTTTAAGGATTTTGGAAAATAAAGTTGTAAGAAGCTTTCCATTGGTCTTTGCTATATTGAAAAAGTTTCTCAGAAGAAATATTTTTGATATTTAATTTTGAGAAATGAAAGCCTTAAACTAAAGGAAAATTTCTATGAAATTAGGTATATTTAGATTCTAAAAAATCTCATTTTATTTTTGTGAAATCTTCTCAAATATTTAGAAGTATTGTAAATCATTTTAATGTTTTTAAGCAGCCTGAAAATGGTTATCAATACAAAATAGAAACTGATTCAATCTTATCATCTTCAACTCTTACCCTGTCATCCATCTTCTCTTAAGGAGAAAATTCTTCATCCTATTCATCAAAATTTATAATTACTCAGAGTGTAATTCTAAAATATGTATGATATAAAAGATAAGAGGTCTTATTACAAGCCTTCTTACCATGATCATTGGGGGAATAGTTCAACTGACATTACCAATACTGCATATCAAAACAGGGTAATGGATTATAATTATAATACAAGGGGTCTCATCACGAGCCAGCTTGTTCAGTTAAATTACAACCAGTGAATGGTATTGTCAAATAGCTAGCCACCAAACCAGGACAATGGCTTTTTATCTTACAAAATAAGGAAAAAGAAAAAAGTGATACAAAAATATGAAGGCATATTTTTGGATTCACTCTTTTAATTATACTTTGAAATGGATGGGATAATGAACGATCAAATGGTTAAAAGGTATCCCTGTCGAGACTATAGACGTTTGCTGGCAGCAGAGGCTCTACCTATGACAGAGGAGTCATTATAAAGCTAAGTTGGAAAATTTTTTGTTTTATCATTATCAACCAATTAAAGCTAATTTAAAGCATAAAATATATTTAATTTTAACACGAGAAGAAAATAGCAGAAATAGTTATCATTATATTCAGAATTTATGATTTCCTAGCTATATTAAAATTTTTCGCTAGTCAAAGTTTTCACATTAGGAAAGTTTAAATATTTTAACATTTCTCAGAGACAATTGTTTCTCCCAGTGAATCGCCAATTGTTGTGTTGTACAAAAACCCCCCATTTCATAAAATTTTTCTTTAAAAATCATAATATGAAAGGGGTCACTTTTAAACTTAGATGTGTGAATAAATTGGTATTAACTCATCATTAGAAAAACCCTCACCAAAAGGTCCAACAGAAATGATATATTATAAACCTTTTGAATAATAATACAATAGGTCTTTTAAATAATTATAAAGCTCTTTATTATTACAATAAAGTGATCGCAAGATCGCATATCGTAATAATAAGAAAAACATATATAAAATACCCATTGACTCACTCCGATCCAAAAAAAGGAAATCACTATCAAATATCGAGGAAAGGAAAAAACACATAGTATAGAGAAAATGCCTCCCCCATTTCCTCGATGTGATAAAAGGTATCGCCATCGGCAATCGGCCGTAACAACCTAATACATGAATTGTGACACTTCCAAATCCTCCGATCCGATAAGACGTATCGCCATCGACGATTGGCGATTTTTCAATGACATAAGTAGCATGACCCGAACCCATCCCCGATTGTCATGAATTAAATCAAGGTGCATGTTTTGAAACATATTTGAAAGGATTGCATGCATTGTATCACCTTTTAGTGATCGAAGGATATTTTGGACTATTATTAAAACCTCTCCGTTCACGTTACTAATCATCAATTACGATTTAATTCTGATTATCCGCCAAAAATCTAAGCCATGCTTGAATGGATCATTCATCATATAAACGTTATGATGGGTATTTAAAAAACTCCTTTACCATGATTGACAGGTTAAACGGCCAATTAATGAAGCAGTTATGCCGAGACTTTCCTTAGATTGTATCTACGTTAGTTTCACTATAAGCCTTTATTCGCTAAATGATATAATTCTTTCGTATTGGCTCATACTACATATTCTTTGTATCACACTGGTTTCATTACTTGTGAAGAATTCCACCGAAATAACAAGTTTTAAACAAATGGGAAAGAAATCCAGGAAATCTGCGTCAGCAGCGACCCCTACAGCAACAGTGCAGCCAACCAGGGATCCATGACCAAGTAAAAAAGGTTTAATTTCAAACACTACACGTCTCGACCTTATAAATACAAGTTGGCAAAGTATCTACAATTTAATTGAAACAGAGGAGCCTGAGGAAGTGTCGGAAAAAGCTACTGCAGACTCAACTAATAAATCAGAAGCTTCCCTGAAAGATTTAGCTGACTCATATTTACACAGGATAGCAGCACGGGAGAAAATTCTTCCATACACTGATCTAGTCAGATGGGTGGTTGAAGAAATTCCAATTTCAAATAGAACGTTTTGCACAACAGATGGAATACTTTTTGGTTCATTTCAGCCTGATGACTTAAGGAAGATGTACCATTTACCCGAACCCGAAAAGAAATACAACAAAGTCTTTCTGGAGAAATTTGCAGTAGAGAATGAGACTGAGTCAGCCCCAATCAAGCAATGGAGACAGAATCCCGCAAAGCACAAACATGAATCATCGAGTAAGTACTCAGTGGATTCATTGTCATCTCCTTAATGTTATGCTAGCGCAATGATGTGTAGGATGTCAGGAATGCATGATTCAGCAAAGTTTACTATTGAAATGGTTCCTTTAATGGAAGTGGCAGTTAATAGTTATGTGATGGATTGGGCAAACATATTATTCGATAAATTAGCCACTGCAATTCTTGAATTCCGAACAAATGCACGTAAAACCACCAGAACCATTCCCCCTTTTTATTATAGTGCTTATATTAACGACACTCTTTGCTTTAATTCTGAATACCCGGTACTCGAGTGGAGATGGACTGCACAAGACCCTAAGAAAATCCACATTTATCATCAGATGTTATGGAAGGCACACTATAAAGACCACTTGTACCAAATCTATAATGGTTTCATGTTATCTATCTATTATGCCATTTTCGATAAGCTTGCCCCAAGGATTTCCGAGGAAGCAGCAATTGACTTGACTGCTGTAGGGAATTGGTTTGGGGAAGAAAAGTTCACATATATAAGGGTTTATGGTAGCCTCACAAGACGCTATGTCCTTCCTTTGTATATACCTGATAAGCTGTTGGCCCGAGAGTTGGCCTACCAAATATCCACCGCAGGAACATCCAAAACTCTTAGGAATTCTAAAAAACTGTCATGGCCTACATTTCCTTTTGAGGTGTCGTGTTTACACCCTACACGATTACAAACATGCAGAGAAGGAGACAGAAAAAATAAACATGCTCAATTTGGCAACCATCCATAACAGGCAATATGACCCAAGAAAAGTTGCCTATAACATGATTGAATAAGCCAAACTAATAAAGTTTGACCACGAAAAAGATCAACTTGACGACCTGTTTTCTTCATTAGAATCATTATTTCAAGTAAAAACATTGGCTAAAATGAAATATAAAGATGAAGGACTGGTAGAATTCAATAGGCTCAGAGAACAGAGGTTGCAAACTCTACCTCTGGACTTATTAGCTACTACCCCAACAACTCAGTCAAGTGAGCTTGAACAATGAATTATTGACATACCTCCTGCTACAGAGAAAATTCCCGAAAAGGGAAAAGAGCCAGAACAGGAGATAGAGCAGGAGAAAGAGAAGAAACAGGGCAGTGAATATATTGATATAGATACTCAGATTGATCCCAAACTCAAAGAGTGGAAACAATTTGACTCTATTATAAGCAATCCTGAGACTTCAGAAGGGTTCGACACTCCTCAAGTAACAGTCGGTCAAGAAACAACAACAACTACGACTCCAATTGAAGGGACTAGCGGCCTATCCATCATCAGAGATGCAGAAATAATTCCTAAAGATCCATCCGATCAGATTGTTTTGCAGATAGAAGACATACCACCATTAGATGCTTTTTACAGTCCCAAACATAGGTTTGTGGTGAAAAGACAAAGAAAAAGGAGGAGACTTCATCAATCTTCCCTTTTACCAGAACAAACAAAGATGGCTAATATGGTGTGGAAGGAAGAATTTAACCCTTCCGATGACCTTACAAAACTTTCTCAATATGCCAGAGCCTATTCGGTAGCCACCATGGATAAAGCCTCGGAAGTAAGCAATCTAGTTAAGGAGAGAGATCAAACAATTGTTTCATTGCAGTCACAGGTGTCCGAAGCACAGTGGAAAATAGAACAGTTAGAACAACAACTATCAACACAGCAGCAGATAAATAATCAATTAAATGAGCAATTGCTCAAGGAGAAGCAGAGGATAGACTTAAGCGTAGTACAAAAACAAAAGGAATTATCCGAAGCATTGGCTAGGTTGAAGAAAATGAACGAACAAATGAGTAAGACTAAAGATGAGCAAATCACTCAACGGTCACACCAAGTAGAAAAGTTCAAGGGTCTTCCTCAACCAACAGAGTTCAAGTCCGAAGCTCTCCAAATCAATAAAGCATTGATTACACAACTAAAACTACTATGTCATAACATTTCTCTGGTTGAGCCCCTCTGTGATATTACTGCATCAATAGTTGACAAATCAGTCGACGCCATACAGGATTTAGAACAGGCTGATGAGACTTTAACCAACTTTCTTGCTTGGAAAGACACTAGTGAAGGGCAAGCCGCAAATCTGCCTAAAATTCTAGAGTCACACAAAGAAATCCTGTTTCTACAATGGCAGTCACAACTGATGAAAGCAGAGAGAGAAACCTCAAGATGCAGATTATCAACCAGTAATTTAATTGAGTTAATCAATGACACTCTTTATCTGTCTTACATGATTTCACAGTGCTCTCTAGGTAAATTGACGTCAGCCAAAAGCATTGGAATAAACATGCAATCAAGAATTGGAGAAGAATGGAAGATTAATCGTCGGCATCCAAAGTTTAACTTGGGATACCTTTTTTTCTTAACTAAACCATACAGTCAGAGGACCGCACTCAAATGTTTAACCGATGCCATAAGTTGCATGATTCCTGAAATCCATGATGCCACATACTTATCTCAACTACATTCTCGTCTGAGTCGCCCTCCAGAATTGCAACCGATGCTTGCTATCTGCCAACTCAAGCCAAAGGGAGATCATTTGAAACAATGAATCATGCTACCGACTGCAAAAAAAACGATTTTGAGGAGATACTCATAATTTAGTTGTACCAATTAATAGAATTTTTATTTTGTAATTAGTTAGCCTAATTAGTATTTTAGGCCATTTCATGCATTTAGAAAGGGTCCTCAGTTTTTGTATGAACTCAAATTACTAAGTCACACTATTGTGCTTCTGATATATTTTTTATGAAGATTTGGCCAGTATTCTGAATTTTAACAAAGAAAGCTTTGATGAGATGTGCACTATTGCCTTGTTATGGAAGTGTTTCTAAGTCAGAAGAAGGAATTTGAATGCGATTGATATCAGGAGTGATCCAAATAACAAATGATACTATTATCTATGCTCTTGCCTCATTCTTGCATGTGAATCAGCATTTATTTAATCTTGCTATCATTGGATATATGTATGTGTTTTAATAGCAATCCTTATACGTATCACTATTGAATGTCTAAGGAGTGTTATTCTTTCAATCATATTTATGTCTTTTATATATATGAAGAATAGTGTAATAATGTTTTCTTGATTACTTTGTTCAACTACTTGAACAAAGTAACTATCATATGAATAAATGTCTTTGTTTACCAATAGAGTCATCTATATGCTTGTTTGTGTATAAAGATCATCAAAAGTTACACTAAAGCAGAAATTTCCGTGGAAAGGATAGTTTTTCATAATTTTACTTTTAAGATTAAATCATTCATCCATTATCATTAGATATTATAGAATCAACCATTTATCCATCCTATTTACCAATCATTGGGAAACTAGTCCTATTATTTCCAATCAGAGCCACCACACCAAATGGAAAAGGAGTTGCCTTTAAGGTCCAGACCGGGTGGTTTTCCCCGATGTTGTTGCAGTGATTTTCGAGCCATCAACAGGTTATAGGGGACTTGCTAGGAATTTCTACACAGTTTTCAAGAGCAAGGCATGACAGGGTTTTGAGTGACCTATTGAGCATGACTGTGCAGTTTTGGAGTATAGTGCAAGACAAGTAGTAGAGGGCTTGCTAGACATGACTGTGCAGTTCCAGAGAACAGTACAAGACATGAAGCAGAGGGTCTACTAGACATGTCTGTGTGGCTTTTGAAGGTTGTGCAGAGAAAGGAAATAGAGGACCACCTGGACATGTATATGCATTTTTGGAGATCAATGCATGACAAATAATAGGAGGCCTGCCGGACAGGTCAGCACAGTGTCTGAAGGAAGTGAAGAGCAAGGAAGCAGAGGACCAGCTGAACATGTCAGCGCAATTTTGGAGATCAGGGCAAGAAAGGTAGTAGTACGCCTAATGGATATCACTACAGACCTAAGTCTTGGTGCAGTTTAAGATTCTAGTAGACCAAAAGGAATCTTGATGAATGTGCTTGAGAAATGCACAATTCAGTTTGGACATGGAGGCAGTTTTTGTCCAATTCTAGGAGGCAGACGGACTGCTCACTTCCAGGGTTGTGACTTGCATCTAACCTAGAGGAAAACCTCAAGCACTACACAGTTCTCAACAACAAAGCAAGATCACTGAGGGTTGAGACTGCACAATGCAGCTCAATCCAGATTTGGTGGAAGAGGGTTGTCTCATCAGAGGATTTTCAGGTAAATGGCTGAGTGTTGAAAGCAAGCGAACTTGTGCAGAATTGACATTGTGATCATATAGTTAGCATACATTTTCAATGAGACAGCACACACCACTAGTACAACAAGACAAAACATGCCCTCGGTGAGATTCTCTTAGAGCTAAAAGAGACAAGTGAGACACCTGAGATAGACCTTTGGACGACGGTGAGACAAGTGCGCACTTGCACGACACTACTTACAACTTTGTGTGTGAGTATGATAGATGTTTACATAGCGAAGAAAACCCCAAAAAACAAGATCACAAGCATGACAAATAAATCAATATACCAAAAGTTGATCGTTGGCCAATCAAGAAAAAGGGTGAAAAGACTTCAAAAGAGCTCATGGGGTGAGCTCGAGTGTTTGCAACCAACAAAGGAAAAACCAAGGAAGGCTCTAAAATTTGGATGTAAGACAAAATTTTGGATGGTGTTGCAGCTGCTACAACACATCCTTATTGTTTTTGTGTTTATTTCCCACTAAGTCAGGACCTGGTCCTCAAGAAAACGAAAATTTCCATTCTATCGCTATGTGGTGAATACTGAAATAAACCTATACATGTTTGCAACTAATTATTTAATTTCAATTTGTCAGTATCATTTTAATATGGCTTGATTTCGACCTTTTACTTCCATCTTGAACAAGGATTATGAATGGTTTAGAACACTCAAACTAGGTTGTTCATTTTTTATCTCCTTCTTACACTCCCTCTTTGGTTATCCCCAAGCCCTCTACTTTTCTTCTAATATGACCTCTATGTTGGAGCCCCCATCTTCTCCATTTCCAAACGTCTTTGCTAGAGTACTCACAAGGAGATTCACGGAATACTACATAAAGGGGGGTTTAAGACAACATTTTAGACAATTTTTGGGTAAATTGTCTTAACTTGAGATATAAACAAAAAAAAAAAAAAAAAAAAAAAAAAAAACTTGTGTATTGTCTTAAATATTGTCTTTAAGTGGATATCTCAAAAATTATTGTCTTAAAAATTATTGTCTTTAAAAATATTGTCTTGAAGATTATTGTCTTAAAAATTTATCTCTACAAAGACAATATATAACACAAGCATTATTGTCTCTTAGGAGACAATTTCATTTTCTTCTCTCATAAGACAATTTCATTTTTGTCTCTCTAGACACAACACTCGAATTAGAGACAATATGTCTTTAATACTAGTTATTGTCTCTCTAGAGACAATAAATATTTTATTTAAAGATCACTTTTGTCTCTCTAGAGACAATATAAACCAATGAATCTAGAAATAACTCACCATTGAAATAAATCGATATAAAAAAAAAATAATTAAAAGTAAACTACAAAATCATTGATTAATTTATGTTAGTGCATAGTGGAATCGAACCACCAACCTCCTGCTTGTAAGGAAGGCGCTCTTCCATTGAGCTAGCACACTTTAAAGAAATACATGAAGAGTTATGGTAGTCCTGAAAACTACATTTATAGTAATTATGTAAGTGTGCAAGTGGATCTTTAGAATCAGGAGAAAAAAGAACATTCAACAAATATTAACTAGCATTTTCACCAAAAGGTGCAAGGGCATGTTGATAGTGTTTCAGGGTTTTTTGACCCTTCGAATATATATATATATAATTGAAATACATGCAGAAGGATATGTAGTCTTGGAAATGAAAATGGTGCTAAAGGATAGGTGGGCCCAATAACAAAACCATCAATGGTTTGAGAGACCCCTGTTCCAATTTTGAAAACCCGAAGTGGAGGAAGGAAACACCAAAAATAATACAAGGTGTATATGTTGTATAAGGAAAGTAGAGTGTATTTTTTAAATAGTGAGTTTTGGTCCATTATGTCTCAATAACAAGTGGTTGCTAGTAATAGACAATCAATAATAGGTGGTTGATTATAATATATGGTTGTGTGAAAGAGGATCTTAATCATCTCCTTAAAAACAATTTAAAAATTAAGAATAAATAAATAACATAGACAAATAAAAACATGCAATATATTTTACTATAACAAAGTAAAATGTTACAACCACTAAAATCCAAATTAAAAAACATTAAAAAATGGTTCATATAACTAACCCAAGTACCAACTTGTGACAATTTTGAAAAGGACATTATGTTGTTGTAGCAAGCTAGAAACATGCTAAGTGATATGTTATTTTCATGTTTTTTGAACATAAGGCACTCAATCTAACAAGAATTATGTGAAACAACTTCAAAGTTCTTATAAAGTGGTTATAGAGTACAATATATAAATCGTGAAGGTCACAGAAAAAATTAAGCTATATATAATATTTCACAAACAAATGGTTAAACATATAGTTGCTAACTATTGCTATTAGCTTGGAAATTGAAACATGTATCTTAGGAGGTATGATGGTCCAATCAATGTGCTTAGTGTCTTGTTCTTAAAGCCAAAGAGAAAAAAATGTAAGTATGGTTTCCTCCTTCTTGCTTTACTATACTTCCTAAGCCATCCTAATTGGTGCTTAACTAAACTATAAATGGTTTTTGGTCCTTTTATTGGTTCTTGGTCAAGCCAACTGAACATAGACAAGAGTGAGTTTCTCTTTGGATTTCTCCTCATTCATCACATCATTTTGGTTTATTTCGATACATGCAAAAAACACCATTACGAAACTTCAAGTCATTCACTTTTTCAATCTCCACTTAGTCTTCTATACAATATGAATTGTAGTTCAGGGCTAAAATCAATCATATATATATCTAGATATTTTCAATTTTTTCGATTCGCCCCTTGTTTAAAATAGAGTTTAAAATAGAGTGGAGCGACCGAGTCTCTTATATACATGAAAATAAAATTCCCTTTCAAATGAGAGGTCAATATTGAGTGCTCACTTGAGTTGGTGAGTTACATTTTTCAATTAATTAAAATAAATTCATTTTATTTCTTCGGAACCAACGACTCTAGCTAGGGCTCATCCTACATAGAACTGGCATGCACTGGGGCACAATAAAATATCTGGAACTTGCAGGTCAAGGGAAATGTTTGATTCTTTTTCTCATCACTATAGGTCTCACTCTATCGAGGTCTCACTGTATCCACAGTATTTCTCTCGGATGGAGCTCATTAGTTCATCATGGAGTCACTGAATTTATTTGTGTTTGGCATTATCAGAATTGAAATTTCTTGATGTGCATCTTTTACTGAGAATCTATCCTCTTCTCCCATCATACACTTAAGTAGGATCCCAAAAGGATTCCTCCAATGCAATTAGCACCCAATGCACAATACCCAGCAACCTTAAGCTTCAACGATCTCCTATGTGATTTGTCCATCCCTCGAGGGAAAAGACCTATGGTAAGAAAACGGGATATGTCCTGGTATCATGGGGACTAGTGATATCAAATCATATTGGGGCTCTTGAAATTGATCCAAAGACCTAGGAATTGTTATAGTGGAAAGTGGCAATTTCCAGTGAGAATAGGACTAGTAAAATGTGTAGATGCAACCATGTAATAGTCCTGACTCCATACCAAGAAAAGAGAATAATAACTTGGTAGGATGTTAAAAACAATGTGCAAACTGCACAATTCACAAGTCAAGCACAGACCCAAGGATAAACATGAAACTAAAATCTCTTTAAATTAGTCCCAAAATTACTAGAATCAATGCAAGCATTTAAAATCTATTAATGCAACTGCAATTTTAACTTCACTAGGAACATCCAACCATATGAAACAACACAAAATTGGTTGATCATATAACTACACTCCATGAAATAAAATTCCAATATTAAAGATTTGAATTCTTTCAGACAGCTTGAGAGATTCCATGTCAATGTAATATACAAAAGCTGGACCAAACTCATGGAACTCTAGGTTTTGAAGGTAAACCCTAGCCTCCTCTGAAATCAATGGCCAGAATAACCCAATAGCCAATTGTTAACTGCCCAACATATATCCCTGTGGTAAGAAGTGGAAAGCATTCATACATCATAAATGGTAAAAATATATTCGTGGACTTTAATCTACATTTCATGAACAGGCCTATCTCAATACATGTTAACAGGGGACTATAATACAAAATGACAAAAGAAAAGGTTCTCGACATACTGCAGATTAGGATTCAAATATCTAATGGAGCACCCTTTAAGATCACAAGGAAACATGCAAATAAGTCAACTCTCTTGTGCAATGCAATTTACTGCTGACTGGTCTAGATGAACTCGGATATGATGGTGTTCATCTTTTTAATAAATGCATGTCCCTACACAGCAACTCTGTACACTTCTAGCAATGAGTTAGCTGGATGGAAAATGTTCTCAAGGATTCAAAACTGAGATTGCAGTTGGATTAAGTTTGCACCACACTTGTTGCAGCTTTCCCATGCAATCCAGGTGGAGTGCTAGTTGCAGGGCTAATAGGTCCCGCGGCTAATGTGATTGAAGGATAGTGGATAGAAATTAGATGCATTTGAACAAAATGCATAGCAGTTGAAATCACAGAAGTTTCTTTTGCATGTTGCATTGCATTTCCATTGGATTCCAATCCACTGTTGTGAGCTCTAACACCAAAAGATAGTGCCATGGACAGGCTTAGTCTACCTGGACTACTCATCCCTTTTTCCATATTACCTCCTAACTTTTTCAGGCTTCTTGAAGCCAGACGTATAGAAGATGCTTGAGGAGAAGCATTGAAAGTTCAAAAGGATTATGTTCTGAACAAAGGATGTACATAAATTAGCAGGATTTTGTAACATTTAAACTCCATTTATATGATCTTGATTCAAGACATCTGCTCAAAAGTGGCCAAACAATAAGTAGTTGATCTAAAAAAGACATATATATGACACACGCTTGGAAAGGTTTGTGTCAATAGTTTTCTAAATCACTAAATAGGAGTTTCACCTACAACAAATTTTTTTTCTCTATGGGATTTTCAGATACATTTGTAAATGTTTACTTATATTGAGAAGGTAGAACTGCATGTGGGCTACCTGACTGATGTTGGCCACTATACTGTGCATGTAAATTGACTCCAAGAGATATACCAAGATTAATATTTGGGGGGCCACCACCCAACATTAATGTTGGAGAGGCAAGTGACAATGTCCTAGAATTGGATGATGTTGATGAACCTGGTTGCATTTGTTGCTATTGCTCCTGCTACTGACACAAATGAGGATTACTGAAAGATGTTTCTTGGGAATTTAACCCCTGCATTTGTTGTTTCTGATGGAGTCCCGATACTTGATGAGCAGATTGAGGTAAAAACTGGGATTGTTGTATTGCTTGCTGTTGCAAATATGAACTACGGGTAAAAAGGAATTGTTGTGGATTGAAATGAGCTTGGTTATGATATGGCTAGCTCTTTAATCCAACTAGTTGTCCAGATACCATTAAGGAGACTGACTATTGTGCTTATTGCTAGTATTGTTTCTATGTAGATTTTCTTGATGAGCTTTGAGATACATGTGAAGGCCCCAAAACAGATGGTGTGCTCCTGCTGCCCACTCGAGATGACTTTTTGTTGGAGATAGGAGCTATAGATTTCTATTGTGAGATGGGTCCTTTGCTCCCAGTTGCAATCCTTAATGTTAGTGTGCTCACAGACTTCAAAACTGGAGGTGACCAACTATTAAAGTGGGCACAGAATTTGCTGGAGGCAACTTTGGAGCCATGATAGAGCAAGAATTAACCTGTTGATTAACTAGTGGTTGTCTAGAACTCTTTGAAACAAATGAAGCTTGAGATGGGGCAACTAGACTTGCCCCTATACTAGGGTTTCCCTATTGATTTTGTCCTTGCTGGAAAAAAAAATTGTAGCGAGAGCAGTTTGAGGTAGAGCACTTGCAGCTGTGGGCATAGTTGTTGGCATTCTAGGAGTTATTTTCCACTGATGAGATTGTTGTCCCCGCTTTAGATTTTGGCCTATAAAAGGTGGACATGCTTGAGAAAGGTCATATTCATGATCTTAGAGTGAAAGGGTCATCCTGAATGGTATCATTCATGGTCTTAAAGGAAAGGTTTCATCCTGGAAGGTCTTAATCATTGTCTTAGAGAAAAGGGTTGGTTATGAAAGGTCTTAAGACAATTATTTAAAATTTTAAAAAATAAATTTTCAAATTTTTCATGTGAAATTAGAATGTCCGAAGGGAAATTGTGTCAGATCAAGGTACTCAATTTACATTCAAGTTGGTAAAAAAATAATGGAGGAATATAAAATCAAACATCGAAAGTGCACTCCATCTCATCCACAGGAAAATGGATAGGTATGTTCCACCAATAAAGTAATTGAAGCAATTCTTATCAAGATTGTGCATCTACATAGAAGAGACTGGGCAGAAAATCTTCCATAAGCTTTATGGCATACTATACCACATGGAGAAATACCACAAGACATACTCCCTATGAACCTGTTTATGGGAAGCAAGTGTTATTTCCTATTGATTTCTAGGTAAATACCTTCAAGACAACAATCAAATTGCGTCTTGATCTATATAAAACATAAAAACAAAGAATAGAGCAACTTAATGAACTAGATGAGATGATACATGATGTTATTCAGTGAACCAACATAGTTCAACAACAAAGATATAATTGGCATGACAAATTCATTAAGAAAAATGAAATTTCAGCCAAGATGCTATAAGAATGTTTTTGGCCTTTGCATGGCACAAGAAAATTAAATTTTATCAAATGGATATAAAATCTGTTAGTGTCAATATTTGCAGCCTTCCACCAGTGATCAAACATGCTCTTACAAAGTGGTCATAGGGTGTCAGAGTCAAATTTATTCATTTAAGTGAGTCTTCAAGTAAACTTTGGTCACTAGGTATTAGGTCTAGGATTGTTTTCACTCCTTCCAAAGTTTTCCAAGTATTGGTCCATGTCACCATTCAGATGAGTGTAGCATCATTCAAAGATTTTTCATCATTATTTCAGGTTCCAATGGGTCATTTTACTCCTTGTTTGTGCTTTAATTGTGCTTGGTAAGGCTCATTTCCCTCTCCTAGGGTTTTGAATGCAATTTTTCTTGGTTTCTTGAATCCGATGGTCAAATCATCAACAAAAATTGTATCCTGTTGCTCATACACCTTCCCCTATCCTTTATATACCTTCTAAAACACTTCCCATCACTTATATCCTTCAAATTCATCATTTCCCACAAACCCTAACATATTGCTACAATTTGACACTTTTCTAGACTAGGCTTGTTTTTTGTCCTTTTGGACCCCTTCCCCTCACTCAATCCTTGAAATTCCACTTTCCCCTGCTTCCTAGCATCCCTCCCTACTTCCAAAAATTTTCTAAAGAATTTAGAAGCCCCTCATCCCATTCTTTTTTCTTCATTTCTACAAAGCCCATGTTCCACATATCGGGATAGATTTTATTCAAATGATGTTTCTTACCAAGAAAATATTAATTTGACAAAAGTGAGAGATGTTATTTTCTACAATAGACCAAATCAGAAAAACCTCCTTCAGTTTTTACATAGGTATCATGGTTTAGGAGAAATGTCCAAAACATCATTTGCCTCAAGAGAGTTGATGCACTTATGAAATGACCTTGGGAAAATAAATTTTTCTCCTAGATGGAATGTCCAAAAGACTTTCTTGATAAATCCAATGCTACCTAGACAAAATCAGCTTTCCAATGAGCTATCATGAGCTCAATTTGGAGTTTAGGAAGACCTCCAAAAGTGGACTGCAAAAGCACTCTGCATTTTGGCAGCCTCATTCTGCACATTTTGACCAGTCTTGGGAGGTTGAGCTTTTGATAGGGAAAATGAGCTCCAAATTGAAAAATTCAAGATTTTCTGAAAAGTAGATAGGAATAGCTTTCCAGCAAGCTATCATAGGCTCAATTTTAACATTGGAAGGTTGTAAAATTCAACCTGCAAGTTGGAGAAAAAAAATGAGGTGGCGCTACATGTAGAAGCTAGAGTGTTGCGCGTAGGGACAGAGCGCTGCACATAGGATAGGTATCCCTATGCAAAAACAATGGCGTTGTGCATAGAGAAAGGTGCTACACACCTATAGGTGGCACTACATGTAGGGACAGCAAGGGCCAAAATGACCTCTTGCCACCCAAAAACATAAAATGTCTTCTTTACCCCTCAAACAAGTAAGTGTTGCCCCTGAACTTCATCCTTGGCTTTCGATTAATGCATTTGAGGATATATTTCTATGGTAAATGTGAAACCCTATAATCTCCTCTATTTATACCTTAAAACCATAACCCTTACTATTCCTCCCATCACTTATCACTAAAACGCTAAACCCCTCCTCCATATCACTCCATATCCCTTATTCCTTCATCCCCAAAGTAATATCCTAAAACCATAGTCCCTCTCTCTCATTTTCATGGTTCATACCCTCCCACTCATTTTCATGTTTATATAGTCCACAAAAATACCACATAAGATCATTTCCCCTTCCCTTATTCATAATCACCCATACTCACTCCTTCCATACCTTCTCTAGGGGTACACAGCTTCAAAACTTAGCAAACATGGATGAGGAAGACCTTCCAGTAGTACTCAGGTAAAGAAAGATGAGAAGGCCAAAGAGACCAAAGCCATTGAGGTGCCTGAGACATACAAGACATACTAGAGGGGCACAAGAATTTTTTTTTCAGCTGATAGGCAAGTGTTTTCTCCACTTGGTGTGGAAGGGACCTTGCCTTCTTCATCAACTCATAGGCAAGTGTTTGCTCCATAGGGTGTGGAAGGGGTATTGCCTTTTTCATCAACATAATAGGTACAAGTACAGTAGCTACATAAAGGGAAAGAAAAGGTGTTGGAGGAAAATCTTGATGATGAGGAGGAAAGAGATTTTTATTTGATGGAGCATGATGAGCCAGAACAACACCATATTCATCATGGCATAGAGACAATTGATTTGGAGGCTTGGGATGAAGCAACAAAAGAAAGCATCATCAAATAGGAGAAAGAGGCTCAAATCCAAGAATTGATGGAAAACTTGGTGAGAGACAAGTATGTCATCACATATCTAAAACAAGAGAACAAGTAGTTGAGTGATAACGAGGTCCTCATGGAGCTGGAACTTCTCAAGGCAAAGAGACAAAGTCATAAGGGTAAATCAGCAATACAAGAGGAAGAAGCATTGGTCACTTTGACTTAAATTAAGGAAATTGAGAGCGATAGAGAAATTTGGCTTGAAAGATTCAATTTTCACATAGAAAAGCTGCTACAAAGGGCCAATATGGACAACTAGATCATCAGGCACATGGCCTACCACTACAGGACCCAAAACAAAATTTACAATATAAGGGTCAAGCAGATGAAAGCAAGGCTAAGATGGGCTCTCAATGGAAAAAAGGAGGAGGAAAGGCTTAGGTTTATTGTTGAAGCTTCCTTGGTTCATCAAGATGCTTGATGATGGTGCTGCTCACCAATTTTGATCAAATTTGGAGGAATTTTGCCTTTGGAAATTCTAGAAATTTTAACACAGGAACTCTGCCTCTTTTCCTAGTGACACCCAATGGAAAAATGGATTGAATTATTGGATTCAGAGCAATGAATACATGCACCCTATTCATTTTCTACTATTTTGGAGTAGAAATGGTCTACAAAAAGGTCCAAAAACACCCCAAAAATGACACTTCTGCACTTTTTGGACACACATAAGCAGTCTTGCGAGAATCAACTTTTGAGAGCTCAAATGAGCTTCAAATGAATCAATTCTAGATGTTTTGGAAAATAGAATTGAATATGTTTCTAATGAGCTATCATGAGCTCAATTTGGATTCCAGGAAGGCCTCCAAAAGGGACCTAAAAGTGGCGCTGTGCGTAGGGCCAGTGGTGCTGCGTGTAGGACAAATTTTGCACAGGATTGCCATTTCACTATGTTTTGAATGTGATCATGGATTTTCTCTCATGGATGATGTTCTACTAATGTAAATGATGAATTTGCTTGTAAATATGATGGATAATTAGTAGTAGAGGGTAGATTCATTAGATTAAAAGTCATTTTGAGCACAAAAGAATTAGTTTCCTCACTTTTAGAGGTAAGTTGTTAGGATGCCTAGATTCCAGTTTCTTGTTCACTGTTGGTTAGATTAGCTCCTCATCTTAGGGATTTGACCCCTGAGGATGGGAGGAGGTTGAAATAATGTCTATATCTTTTTCTTCTTTCGCATTGTAAAAGGTTGGACTCAATTGGATGCTTAGGTTTTGAAAAGACATCATTTTGTATTAGTTTAGCAGGACATTAATCGGAAATTGCAGCTACTTCTTTGGTATCCATGTGGTATGGTGTTTAGTCCAGTTCCCTCTCTTGTGATCATATGTTTAAATTTTTTGGTGCTTCATTAATCATTTCATTACTTCTAAGTGGATGTTTTCAAGTTGATAGGGAGAATCCATAACATTAATGCTCCGCTTTGGGAAAATATTCATAGTTTATGTTTTCTACAGTTTAGGAAGGATCCGTGATGATCACATGCTCTTCCTAGCTTCTCACTAGTCTTGAATCACCTCACCCATCAAATCCTAGAGTGCTAAGCTTCATACCTACCTTGCCCCATCGAACACCCTGCAATTCTGACCTAGTTTCCTTCCCCGAACTATCTGGCTCCTCTTGATCCAGCAAAACCCCTTAAAATCAAATCAAATCTTGTTCTACTATACCTAGCCTAATATTATTTTCCTAATCCATTCATCTTGTCTAAGATCCTTATAGAGAGATCCCTCTCCTGGCCTAGTAGGGATAGCTACTTGGGTAAGTGTGGTTTGTGGTTACCTTGACATTGCCTTCCTTCAGCCTGAGGTTCAATCCCGGTGATAACAAAATCCACCTTTTTAAATGGTGATTTAGAAGAGAGAGTGTATATATAGCATCTTTAAGGTTTCTTATTGGGTGATGATGAGAATATAGTATGCGGGTTGAAAAAGGATCTTTATGGCTTGAATCAAGCTCAGAGAACCTGGTATGCAAAGGTAGAAAAACATCTACAAAAAAATGATTCAGAAAGGGATATAAGGACATCAATTTATATATCAAATTTTAAGATGATCATTTTCTAATAATTCTTATGTATGTAGGTGACATTATCTTTGGGAGTGATTTGGATATGATGGGCCAACATCTTGCACAAGAAATGAAAAAACAATTTGAGATGACAATGTTGGGTGAGCTTACTTTCTTTATTGGATTACAAGTTATTCAAGATGAAAAAGGAATTTTTATTTCTCATTCAAGGTATCTTAGAGAGAACCTAAAACAATTTGGCATGGAAGATTGAAATATGTGTGCACTCTTATTATTACAACTTACCAATTGTAAATTGAGTAAAGATTATGAATCATGAGATGTAAATTAGTCCATGTATCATTTCATGATTGGAAGCTTATTGTATCTAACTCCTTCTAGGCCTAATATTATGCAAGTAGTTGGATTGGTCTCAATATTTCAATCTAATCCAAAGGAGACCTCTTAATGTTGTAAAGAGGTTCCTCAAGTACCTTCAAGGCACTCTTGACTATGGATTTGTTGGGTTGTGTTATATTGTTTCCATGACTATCCCACGTAGTTAACCGGGGGATTAGAGGGGGGGCAGAGCCCCCCCTTTGTTGTGTCGATTGCATAGAGAGGAAGTCAGAGGGGGTTTAAGGGGTGCAGGTAACCCCTCTCTATTTGGTCTGGGGTAAAGCCCCGGGAAATTTTGTTTTTTGGACCCTATATTAGGTTAGGCGAACCTACCTATGGTTTTGTGCATAATTTTCGCACATGGTTTTGGACGCAATGGTTTTCGGCCCATGTTATTGGATGCTTTAGAATGTATAAATATGTATTGTAACAATGAAAGGAACATAATGAAAAAATCAAGCTGGTAGTCCCAGTTTTTGGATCCAGGGAAAAATCTCTATGTATATGTGTTTTATGTGTTATGATCTGACATTGTTTATTTTCTGTGTTTTAGAATTCGTATGCAGGTAATTTATGTATGGGGTTAAAACCTACATTTGGTATCAAAGTTGTTTTAGCTTCAAGGGGACACCTTTGTTGCTAAGGGGTTTCGATCAGGCCTGTGATAGACCCTATTCAGTGGGAGATCTACAAGATAGATTCTAGTGGTGAAAGAAGATGGCAAGCAGTGGAAAGATAGAGATCAGGAAATTTAATGGTCAGAGTTTTGAGTTGTGGAAACTCAATATGGAGGATCTGTTGGTGGATAAAGATCAGTAGATCCGGGTACTAAACCAATGAGAGTTTCTGATGAAGAATTTGTATCAAAAGGAAAAGAGCATAATATGATTGTGTGTCTCTGATTCAGTGTTGCTGAATGTATCAGGGGAAGCTACGACGAAGGCTTTGTGGGACAAGTTAGGGACTTTGTACCAATCTAAGTCTCTGGTGAATAAACTGTTCCTGTGGAAAAATTTGTATAACCTAAGGATGAAAGATGGAGACTTGATGACAAAGCATCTAAATGCATTTAATACTGTGGTAAGTCAATTATTATCTACTGATATTAAAATTTCAGATGAAGATAAGTGCATCAGTTTGCTTTGTTCTCTACCAGATTCGTGGGATAGTCTAGTTATTGCAATAGGTAGCAATGTAACTGCCTTGCAGTTTGATGAAATAGTCTCATCCTTGCTAATGGAGGAAATGAGATGGAAAAATATGGAGAGCTAGAATGGTGATGCCTTGTCTGTATGAAGACAGTCCCAAAATAGAAACAAAAAATAAGTCATCGAGTGGGAGATCTAAATCTAGAGGGAGATTTAAATCTCCAAGAAAACTATAAAGGTGGTGTGCTGGAAATGTAGAAAGGAAGGGCACTACAATAGGGACTTTAAATCTAAAGCTCCTGATAAAGGAAAGGTATCTGATGATGCTCCTTTTGCAGAGGCAAAAACCACCTCAGATGAAGGTGGGGATGTGTACTTGGCTTCTTTAAGTACACATGTAGATCATGAGGCATGGTTGATTGACTCAGGTGCATCCTTTCACTTCACTCCCCATAGAGAGTGGTCCTATGAGTATGAGAAATATGATGGTGATGATGTCTTCTTAGGGATGACAGAAAAGCTAGAATTGTTGGTTGCAGAAAAGTAAAGTTGAAGTTGCAAGGTGAAAGATTTAGAACACTTACGGGTGTTCTGCATATTATTGCATTAGCCAGAAATCTAATTTTCGTAAGCAAGCTGGATGATGCAAGTGTAAAAATAGTGTTCAAGAAGGATACCTGCAAGATGGTTCAGGGGGCACTTGTATTGATGCGAGAAGTTTGAATTGGAACTCTTTACAAGCTACAAGGAAGCACTGTTGTTGATGGGTGCAACAGTTCTGTGATTCCTGAAAGTGGAGCAGAAAATCTAGTGGTCTCTAGAGAGAATACCATGCTTTGGCATCAAATTCTTGAACATATTGGAGAGAAGTACCTTTGAATACTTCATGGTAAAGGTATGGTAGAAGGTATGAGTAATATCTCTCTGGATTTTTATTTATATGAAAATTGTGTATATGGGAAGTAGAATCGGGCAAGTTTCCCCTCTGGTGGTAAAAGGGTGAAACAGATATTAGAGCATGTCCACAGTGATGTGTCTAGACTTGTGAAGGTTCCATCACTGGATAAGTCT
The DNA here is from genome assembly GCA_031772625.1 of Pinus tabuliformis. Classification (NCBI taxonomy): domain Eukaryota; kingdom Viridiplantae; phylum Streptophyta; class Pinopsida; order Pinales; family Pinaceae; genus Pinus; species Pinus tabuliformis. The sequence goes on along the minus strand of CM062815.1, from coordinate 634,911,951 downwards.
GTGTACTACGTATCATTTATAGATGACTTCTCAAGGAATACATGGATATATGTCCTTAAGAAGAAATCTGAAGCCTTTGATAGGTTTAAAGAATTTAAAGCTCTGGTGGAAAACTAGATAGAGAAGAAGATAAAGGTGCTGAGGACAGATAACGGTGGAGAGTTTTACACTAAGGAATTTGAAGAATTTTGTAAGAAGTGTGGTATAGCATGGCAAAAGACTACTCCATATACACCTCAGCAAAATGGAGTTGCAGAAAGAATGAACAAGACATTGATGGAAAGGGCAAGAAGCATGCTCAGTGGTTCCAGGTTAGGACAGGAATTTTGAGTAGAGGCGGTGGAGACAACATGTTACCTGTTCAACAGATCACCTTCATCAGCATTGGAGGATAAGACTCCACAAGAGGTATTGATTGGTAAGAAACCCTCTCTTTCACATCTAAGGGTATTTGGATGTGATGCATATGTACATGTTCCAAAGGAGAAACAAACCAAGTTTGATAGTAAATCTAAAAAGTGCATCTTTATTGGGTATAAGGATGGTTTAAAGGGTTATAATCTTTCAAACCCAGTAACAAGGAAGGTTGTGTACAGCTGAGATGTGGTGTTCAGAGAGGTGAAAGATGTTATTAAACCTGAATTCCAACCAAAGTAACCTGAGAAGATAGAGTTTGAGCTAAAGGAGGAAGAATCAAACTCTACAGCAGAGGAGGAATCAGAAGATGAAGAGCCGCAAACTCCAGGTGTGAGAAGATCAGTTCAAGAAAGAAGGCAACCAGAAAGGTATAGCCCATCTTCTTTATATTCAAATTTTGCTTTATCTATTACTAACAATGATCCCAGAACTATGAAGGAAGTAGTAGATTCAGAGGATGGCAAACTATGGAAAGAGGCCATGGTTGATGAAATGACATCTTTGCACAAAAATGAGGCTTGGGATCTGGTGGAGTTACCGGCTATAAGGAAACCCATTGGCAGCAAATGGTTGTTTAAGAAGAAGACAAATGCAGAAGGAAAGGTGGAGAAATACAAAGCTCTGTTGGTAGCAAAAGGTTATTCCCAGGTGCTGGGAATTGACTTTGGTGATATTTTTTCTCTTGCTGCCAAGGTGACTTCTAGTAGATTACTTTTATCTGTTGCTGATGCTTTTGATTTTGATGTAGAACAGATGGATGTGAAGACAACATTTCTTCATGGGGATCTGGAAGAGGAAATCTACATGAAGCAACCTAAAGGCTTTGCAGTGAAGGGTAAGAAAGAACTAGTATAAAAGTTAAAGAAGTCTTTGCATGGGATAAAACAGTCACCAAGGATGTGGTATTAGAAATTTGATACATTTATACGTGGACTTGGATTCACCAGAAGCAAAGCAGATCACTGTGTGTATTTTAAATTAATTGGTGACCATGTTATTTATTTGGTATTGTATGTGGATGATATGTTGCTAGTTGGAAATGACAAAGAAATTATCCAAGATTTGAAGACCCAATTTTCCTCCAAATTCGACATGAAAGATCTTGGTGTTGCAAACTATATTTTGAGCATGGAAATTAAAATAGATCAGGCAAAGAGGAAGCTCTGGTTAAACGAGAGGATGTATGTCGATACAATATTGCAGAGTTTTAATATGTAGGATAGTAAATGGGTGAAGCTTCCTATTCCTGTAGGTGTAAATTTATCTCCTAAACAGTGTCCCAAGACACAAGAAGAGGAAGAGGACATGTCTCGTGTTCCATATGAAAGTGCAGTTGGTAGCCTGATATATGCAATGGTCTATACTAGACCTAACATTACACATGCAGTGGGAGTATTGAGCAGGTTTATGTCAAAACCAGGGAAGGAGCACTGGATAACAGTGAAGCGAGTTTTCAGGCATTTGTGTGGCACTAGTGGTTACGTTTTTTGTTACCAAGGAAGACCAGGATTGGACAGAGTGTTGTATATTCGTGGCTTTTTTTGATGCAAACTGGGCTGGAGATCTAGATCAAAGAAGATCTACAAGTGGGTATGTGTTTAACCTATTTGGAGTTGCATTCAATTGGTTGAGTAAGAAACAATCTATAGTGGCACTATCAACTACAAAGGGAGAATACATGACAGCCACTCATGCAAGCAAGGAAGTAGTTTCGTTGTAGAGGTTGTGCTAATGTATGGGGTTAGTACAGGGAGCTATAAGGATATATTGTGACAACCAAAGTGCAATTTTCTTGGCAAAGAACCCTACATATCATTCAAAGACAAAGCACACTGATGTTTAGTATCACTTTGTGATGGATATGATAGAAGACAAAAAGGTGTTGCTGGTAAAAGTGGACACTTTGAAGAATACCACAGATTCATTGAGAAAATCTGTGAGCTCTGAGAAGTTCTCTTGGTGTAGAGTAACAATGGGCATTGTAGGGTTGGATAAATGACTAAGCTCTATTGTGGCCCCCTGTGGAAATAAAACAAACAAGTGGGAGAATGTTGGGTTGTGTTATATTCTTTCCATGACTAGCCCACATAGTTGATCGGGGGGTTGGAGGGGGGGCGGAGCTCCCCCTTCGTTGCACCAATTGCATAGCGGGGGAGTCACAGGGGGTTTGAGGGGTGAAAGTATCCCCCCTCTATGGAGTCTGGGGCAGTGTCCTAGATTTTTTTTTTTTTGGACCCTATATTAGGTTAGGTGGACCTACCTATGTTTTTATGCATGATTTTCCCACATGGTTTTGGACGCGATGGTTTCTGGTCCATGGTTTTGGACGCGATGATTTTCGATCCATGGTGTTGGATGTTTCACCATGTATAAATATGTATTGTAACATTGAAAGGAACATAATGAAAAAATCAAGATGGTAGTCCTGGTTTTGGGATCTAGGGGAAAATCTCTATCTATATGTGTTTTATGTGTTATGCTCTCGCATTGTTTATTTTCCATGTTTTAGAATTTGTATGAAGGTAATTTCTATACGGGGTTAAAACCTACAGGATTATGGTATCCCAAAGATAAAAATTTTAATTTGATTACTTTTACTGATGTTGATTGGGCTCATAGTGTTGGTGATAGGAAAAGCACTTCAGGAGTAGCTCATGTTTTGGGGGATTTTTTGGTTTCTTGGGAAATAAATAAACAAATGTATATCTCTTTATCCATAGCTAAAGATGAATATATAACAATAACTACTTGTTGTACACATATATTATGGATGAAGAAAACTCGTCAAGACATGCATGTTGAGTATAAAGAGTCGCTTCATATCATGGTAGACAACACAAATGCAATAAGAATCTCCAAGAATCTGGTTCTTTATTCCAAGGCCAGGCACAAACTAATCAAATATCACTTTCTAAGAGAACATGTGATAGAAAAAGTTGTGAAATTCGAATATATTGCTTCAAATGAACCAATTGCACATATCTTCACCAAGCCACTTCAAAGGCATTGAGGAGTTAATCCTGGAGTTAGCTATTCTCATGTGGTTGTTACTAAGAGCACTTTCAACCATAAAATTTGGATATTGGGTGGTGATTGGTTGTTGGCATGCTTTTCACGGCATTATGAGCTATTTCCATGCTTATTTTTACTTCATTTCAAGAAGGGTTTCTTCTTCATGTATATTTTTTTCTGCAAGATGATGTGGTCTCATATATATTCATGGGGAGAATGTTCAACATGTTAAGGGGGAGTATTTTTTGCACCTCTCTAGGAGGAGGATCTTATTTTTAACTATGCATCACATTGTTGTTATTTATTTTATCTTTCCATGTCAAACCCTATGCCATTGATGCCAAAGGGGGAGAGAGAGTGAGTTGTGTATGTGCTCAGCTTCAAATTGTTCTATGTCAATGTAATATTTATTTTGAGAAGCTACAGGTTGACATAATTGACAAAGGGGGAGTTTGTTGGGCTATTTGTGTTGCAATTGGTGTTGCCTATTGAATTCATGTACTCATGAGTCTATATTTCAAGTCTTGGGTCCTATGTATACTTATTGAAGGTTTTCATGTTGATGTATCTTGTTTTAATAATTCTCAAAAGGTCTATAGAAGAGGTGTCATGAGGTAACAAGGCCTCATTTGAAGCTAAGCTACACTTGTATTAGAGGTCTTGTTGATGATGTGTGCAATGTCTTTTTGAAGTTATGCAGCTCAGTTCCTGAGGTCAAGATGATTTTGGAAGGATGGTTTAGAGTTCATTTCACTACCCTAAATCTATGTGTAAAATTTGAGGGTTGTATCATTGCTTTCAGCCATGCTCTGCCCTAGTCCCATGGAAGGAGGCTCATGAGAATGACTACAATTGTCGAGTCACATGGAGGACACACTCATGTGAGCAACCAACCTTCGAGTCGAATTTTCCAACGCCTGAGGTTTTACTAGATTTTCTTGGGATTTCTCACACTCCTGTGGAATTAAATTGTTTTTGGGAGAGATTATTGACAGAATTTTCCAGAAAAAGGTCGTGACGATTTGTGGGGCCTCAAGAAATTGATAAAGTTTGAAATTATCAAAGGGCTAGTGGAATTAGTGGTTTGATATGGTCAATATGCCAATCTCAATCATTTCTAAAGTGTGTGAAAATGTTTTATGTGGGATCCATCATCTAAAAAAAATAATTGACTTAACCATCACGCGTTTCTACAAATATGAGAAGAAAGGAAGTTCATTTGGTTGGTTCTCTTGTAGTGTGAGTGACTGAGTGTGCATGTGCTACTAGAGTTTCAGAATTGGAGTGAGCTTCAAAGATATTCTTAAGGAGAATTTCAAAGTTGTGTGGAGACATTAAAGATCAATTTGGAGAATGTGTGTGGAGATGAGTTTTCTCTCTATTGGACTGTGGATTGTTTATGCATGAGTGTGTATATTTGTTGCATGTTCTATTTATGCATCAATTTTTTCTAAATCATATCATTTTGCAGCAATAATTGTTTATAATTGTAACAGGGACTTAAAACTAAGTGCACGTTGATTGTCTATTGTAGGAGTGGGTGCTCCAAGTTGGTTATAGGCATCATTTCTCATTTCAGTCATGAGGTGAGTGCTCCAATTCTAGTGGTGGCTAGGTGATGTAATGAAAATGAGAATAATTTTGAAGAAATAAATAATAAGAAGAAGCAAAAAACATTTTTTGTCTACATATGATAATTGTTTATGTGTTTCATGTGCATGATATTACTATATTTGTTGAAATGAATTTATGAATAAGTTTTAATTGAATAAATTTTATAATATTATTGTAATACTGATTCACCCCCTCCCAATATTACTTTTGTCTAACAATATCCACATTCATTGACTTACTCTAATATAAAATAGAATATAATTGTTATAGACATTTTTGGGCACTGCAACCCCAAGGATAAAATGTCCATAAACCAAGGGCTCCTAAGTCCCTAAAAATGTTGTTCTAACCCCTAAAGGAACAAGGTCAACTGATTACAACTTCTCTCATAAGTTCTCCATGAAAAACTGCTCAAAACTGGTAAAAAAAGGATCATTTCAGCTGCTCCATAGGCAAAGTGCGTTGCATCTCACCTAAGTACACTCTGTGGGTGCATTTCATTTCAAAAATCCCTTCTATGGGGTGCGATGGGCGAGAAGTGACAAATGGCAGTGTCAATTCGCGAGGTGGAGAGGCATGGAATCTTCCAGAAACTTCTCTTGTGACACTTGCCTCTCTGAATTCGACCAAGGATGAGTAAGAGATCATCAATCTCCAAGTGGAAGCAAGAACTATCAGAGGGAAGACACTAATCAAATCACAAGCTGACTCATCTCCCTTATAGATATCTATATATGGATCCCTCATCCCAGAGATCCAGAGGCGGGAATTTTTCATCTTGTAAGGAATTGTTGTTGGTTTCTTGAGACAACATCATAGTGTTGGGTGATCTAAGCTTTGTATGAGGTGAAGAAGGGCTTACTTGCTAAGAGGATGATGTTGGGTCAGAACAACTGGTTGTAACTCCCTTGGCTCTTTCTTGATTATCAATAAAATCTATTCAAGTTTTCCTCCATACTCTTGTGTCATTTATGTTTTATGCATTTGTATGGTCAATTTACATCTGATCCTAGATTGTTTATGTTTATAGATCCATGTTCTTGTATAGTGTTATGCTACTGTGATCCTACAGGTACTCTTTGAAGCTGGGCGTACAAGGGAGCAAGTAGCGAAATACTATCAAGAGAGAGAGGAATTGAATTAGGAGATAAGAGCAAGATAGAGGTTGGTCTTCTTTGTTCTTCTCTCATCTATATTTCATAAAGGAAAAACGAAAGTAGCTTTACTTTGTTTGTTTCTAAGGTAGCTACCACACCTTAGTGGTGTTAACCTCCTGTTGCAACAAGGTTTCATCTTTCATGATTGACATTTTACATGCCCAATATGCCATACTTTGCAGGCTGCAGTGTTCTATATTTCCACAAGATGCCATGAACTGTGCTAGTCCAAATGGCACTGTTGTATTCCAATTTTGATGAGTTGTTCCAGTTTTGAAGAGTATTTAAAGGGAGATTCAAACAGTCTAATCTTGGTCCCCCTAGGTTTCAATTTCCTGTTTAGAATATAGAGAATGTATCTATCCAAACAGTTTAATCTTGGCAGATGTGTAGATAGGTAGAGAATCACAGGGACCCAACTGCTTAATCTGGGCCCTTGGCAGAAATAAGTGTAGATTTAGATAGGAAAGCATTCAAAAGAAAAATTGTAAATCCGGGTCTGCAAGTCTAAGTGAACCCACCCAAAAAGAAGAAAAAATGTCAGGAAGGTAGGCCGGGTAGGTAGCTGTGAGGTTGCGGGATGATGATTCATGATCAATCTTGTGTTTAAAAGTCTTATATCTTTTCAAATCATAGTTATCAGGCAGTTTTTCATCTGGAGGAGCTCGATCTAGCCATAACTAACTTCCCCTTCTTCTCATTTCCCAAGTCATTTACTAACTTCCCCAAAGAGGTCAAGATCTGCTTGATTCCTCTTAGTTTCATCATTCTCCATGTCATTTGTCTTGGTGAAGATCTGTTTCGCTCAAGCATTCTTTATTTCTCATTTACAAGTTCTTTTCCCCAAAATTAGCCTAAGGACCCTTACCTTAGCGCTTTCTTATCATCTCCATATTAACTACTAACTCTAGTACATAACTCCCTATCAGTTTTCCCCTTCCCCTACTAAAACTATGTATATAATACTCCCCTATGTAAATATCCCCTCCCTGGCATTATAGCCACATTTCTTCTAAGTCAAGGAAAAAGCAGTCTATCTAGGGCTGTTTTTAGCCCATCCGAGTCTTAAAGGAATTAGTCTGACACCTGGTCAGGCTAATAACCGTTATTTCCTAATCCTAACCCTCAAAACCCTCTTTCCAATCCCTAACCTAAAGTTTTGTGCACAAATCCTTAAACCCCCACTCACAAACCCTCAAAAAACCCATATTGCACCCCTATCCCTAAGTCCCGAGTGTAAATACATTAACCCGCACTCATTTTAACCCCAAAAACCCACATAAACCATAGTTTTTACCCCCCCGCCGCCGCACCGTATTAAAATCCGAATATTCCGCGCACCCTGTACGTTAACTCCCCGCCACCTCGTCAATCCCGCCAACCGTCTGATCACCCGCCCCGCAGATCAACGGTGGGCAGGTGTTCCCATCTCCCAAGTCGCCTGAAGGTTAGCGTCCGGGAGATGGGCGGTATTGCCGCCGTACTCCCGCCACGCGTCACCTTCCCGGGCGTGGCGGAGCCCCCTCTGACAAAACCACCCATGCCTAAAGGCGGTGCGCCCGAAACCATTTACCGCCCCCCTGTGACGTAAGCCACACGTCACCTGCCGCGTCATCCGCCTGCGTGGCCTCCTGCCACCGTACCGCTGAGTCACCCTGCCACATGTCCTGCCACATCATCAGACCTACCGTACTGCCACGTCACCTCCGTACATGCTGACATCATCATGCTGACGTCATCCCGCCACATCATCCGCCGTACGAGGTCCGTCATGCTGATGTCATCAACAATTTTGGCGCGAAGGGCGAAAATTGCACTCTGGAGCCCCGAAATCAATTTCTCAGGCAGTTTTTATCGCAAATCGCGCATCGCTGGATAAATTAGGCCAAAATGGGGAATCTTTTTATCGTGCAGCCCCCAGCAAGCCCGAAAGGCGCCGAATGACCCGTTTTTCTTCACGAAGCATGCAGAAAGGAGCAGAAGACAGTTCTAGAGGAAACAGAGGCCCAACAACAACCATTAACTTGTGATTAGACCCACAGCAAAGGAGAAAAGCAACCCAATTCATTTTTCAGAGAGTATCAGATGAAAGAGAAGCATCAGAGTGTACCAGTTAAATTGTTTAATGGAAACCTTCAGTCCCCAAAGCAGGTTAACATTGAATGGCCGCGAACAAAGTCAAATCAAGCGATGAAAGCCCATCCCAGCTCTCAAATCACAGTTGAAGCATTCAAGGCCACCAAACTACAATGGAGCAGAGTCCCATGCACAGTTATTGGAAAGGAAACTACACCAAGCCACTGAGGACAAGCACATTCACTTCATTTTGATACGACCACCCTCAACGCAGCCAAAGATATTTTCATTCATTTATTTTAGATAGGATTAGGTCAGACTAATTATTCTTTAGGACCTGTTTAGGTCAAGATGTAAGAAACAAATTGTAGAGAGTTTTCCCTATATATACCGCCCTCAGCATTGTTTCAAGGGTTGGTAAATTGGTATTTTTCACTAGAGACTCGCAATGTATACCTAAAATTGGTTCTGTAATCAAAGATTGCCGAAAGTTTTGAGAAGAGACTGTTTGATGTGTTATGAATGTTTTTCTGGAGACTGAAGATGGAATTCTTGTGCTGCAACCTGATTCAATAAGTGCTTCTTACCTCTGTTTACTGTTTACCATTATCTAAATAGCAGAAATAAAGATTAGCTTAGAATTTCTTTAAATACACTCCATGTTCAATTTCTGTTCTTTCTTTATGTTTTCCTCTGAATGAATTGGTAATGAATGTGAATTCCTTCTGGCTCATATTTACCCCGATTCACCTGTGTGTGCCGATTATCTAGGGATTCTTTATTGCCCCTAGGTAGAGCTCTAATATCTACCCCTGTTAAGCTGACTGAGGGATTCTTAACTGCCCCTCATTACTTAGCATTCATCCCATCCTTTAAACCTGAAGCATTGTTTCATTTGCAGCTACCTTGCTCCATTTTCTCTCTTGGGACCAAGAAAACGCACCAGCAGTCCTCCTTTTCGACTCCACGCCCAATGGTTTGAAACTTTCAGACTATGCTCTGCCTCTCTACCTGAGAACATCAATTATCCCACCAAAATCGGAACAAAAACCCCTGAACTCAATAAATAGCCTAAGATCCTTTTCAATAAAGCTAAAATCTGAAAGATAGACCCCTCTCTGATTGCAGGTGGGCTAGAACCTGCAGTCCAAAGTTGGTCTGTGGTTACCTCGGTCGTATCCTTTTCCGGAGCTTAAGGACAACCTGAGTGATAACATAATGGTGACTCCACTGGGTAATTTCCTCAGATAGTTTCACGAAGAAGGTAAGAAAGCTCCGCTGAGACCATAAATCAATTTTTCCAATTGCTGTTTATCTCTTAAAACTACAGATGAAGCCTGAATGTCAGCCAGGAAGCCTTTGAAACTGCTCTTTGCTTTGCATTAAGAGGAGTAAATAAATGCTGCTTCAGTCAATCTTCATGCTAGTTTTAAGTTACAAATAGTTGTCCCAAATTTTGATTAGTTCTTTTCTATTTCTAAAAACATTCCCAGAAAAATAGCAAAAACAAATTCGGAAGTTGGCTCCCAAGAAAAATCCACGATATACAAGGTCAAATCCAGACCCTAATCCCCTAGCTGTTTTTGAAAATCCGAACCTAATCCCAAAGATCCTTAGGAAGCAAGAAAGGCAAGAAGATTTCGCTGATAAAACTCTTGAAATAGCTTACCCAAGCTGTGTCCCAACTCCTGTCAAAGTTTTATTCCAATCAACTCCTACTTCCCCTGGTTCATCATCCACATCGCATAGCACTCCTTCCACACCTCCATTAACTGCAAATACTACAACTACCACTACTGTTGTTCCTGTTACCCCAGTTGTCCCTGTTGTCCCAGTTGTTCCATTTGTCCCCATTGTTCCACTTATCCCTGCCAATATGGCTAATAGATATGCACCCCTGCAATTACCTGCTAATGCTGGGGCTTTACCTCAAGATTACCAATCAAAAATCACGTATTTTGATTCCACTGGTCCTTTCACAGCCATTCAGCATACCAAAAAGATGCAAGACTATTTTGAAAACTATGAAATAGATGATGATAGCGTGAGAATGGGAATTTTTGTTCAAAGTCTAACAGGTGATGTAAGAACTTGGTTCAGATCACTTGCTGCAAATTCCATAACTACTCCAGATGAGCTGTACCAATCTTTTACCAACAGATGGGAGAAAAAGAAAGACCCTTTGCACATACTAGCTGAATACGATACAATTAAAAGAGGTCCTCAAGAAACTGTTTTGGAGTACTGTGCAAGATTCAATAATGTTTACAATGCAATACCACAGAATCTGAGGCCTCCCCCTGACCTTGCCTTGTACAAATTTCCGAATGGTTTTGACCCGGATATGGCATACCAGTTAAAAGAAAGAGCTCCTCAGACCCTTGCAGACATGCAAAATGTCGCTGTCAGCATTGAGACCAACTTAATTGCCAAAAGGAACAGAGCTAGGATGGAGAGAAGAACTACCTTTAAGGAAGAACCCTCAGCCTTTGACCAGAAGATTGATGCTATTATCAATGGCCTGCAAAGATTGGGAGAAAGAGTAGAAAACGTTGAGAGAAAAGCATCATGGGAAGGACAACAGTCCAGTACCATAAGGAATCCAAATTTTAGGAAAACGCAGAACACAAATGCTGGTAGGTCTATTCAAGACCATGACATAAGACCTCCTTTTCAAGATAACTATGTTGAAGGATCCACTTCTAGTAAACCCACGGAAGACACTCACATGAATTTGATGGATCTAAAGGGTGAGCACCAAACTTTCCTGAGCCAAGAAGACCAAAATGAACTTGATTACAATTAGTTTCAGACTAAGTCTGGTGAGTCTTTTGACTTTAAACAAGGATATGATACTGCTGTGTATGAAGTACACAAACAATATAAGCTGAGAACTAGGACCATTGACATCTCCGAGCCTGGTAAAACAAAGGAAGGCAAACAGCCCAACAAGATTAAAAACAAAGCTGTCATGACAGAACCAGCTGATACAACTATCCCAAACCCGCAACAAGTGACTGTAGAAGACATAACAAACACACAACCTTCTATTGAGCAGCCTCTATCACCTCCTTCCTAAAAAGAAAATTCGAACAGTGTTCCAAAAACCCTCATGAAACTGTAAAACCGCAAGTAGTCAATCCCCACAACGCTGATAAACAAGAGCGAATCGCAAATAATTCAAATAAAATAGAAAAAACTGCCATCATCAACACAAAGACTCCATTGGAAAAACCATTTAATTTAGAGGCGGAAATAGGTAAATTGAAAATACCTATTCCTCTTTCAGAACTTGCCAAACACGATGTATATAGGCAACAAATTCAAAGGTCGCTTCAGATTCCAGAAAAAAAAAGACGATGTAAATGTTTTGGATGATTCTCCTGAACTGCTATTCGGTCCAGAAGTCAATGGAAAATCAATACATGGACCTATTCCACCCTTTTATGTCAGTTTGCATATACATGACAAAGTCTTGCACAACGCTATGTTTGACTCAGGAGCCTCACACAACCTTATGCCCAAGGCAGTCATGGATAAACTGAACCTCGATATCACAAGACCTTACAAAGATTTATACTCATTTGACTCAAGTCAAGTGAAATGTTTAGGCCTCATCAAAGACTTGTGTGTCTCCTTAGTCCAATATCCCAACAAGACCATCCTCATGGATGTGGTGGTGGCTGACATCCCACCAAAATATGGTACGCTCCTATCAAGATCATGGGGAGCAAAGCTGCAAGGGTCCCTTCAACTCGACCTCTCCTATGCCACCATTTCTGTCTTTGGGCAACCAAAGAGACTGTACAGAGAAACGCTGATGAACTATGTGGTGAGTAGTGAGAGCAAGCCTGAAAATTTTCCCATTTACTCAATACATTCTGACATGGATTCCTTTATTTTGTTTAATGATGACACAAATTCTCCAATTGAGGATGAGCCTTTGGCTCTAGAAAAACAAACGCACATTAATGAAGAATCGATTACACGCACCCATGAGACTGTCACAACAGATAATGCAACCAGCATACAAGAAGAACCTCCTCAAACAGAAACCTCAAATCTGCCCGCTACAAGAATGGCTGAAACTCTTAGCACTAACCATAAGCAAGAAACCACATGGTACTTAGAGTTTGACGGCTCTGTCAGCAAGTTAGGGCTAGGGTCAGGTGTTTGGATTCGCAACACATATAACAACCATGCACAAGGCCATGCCTACAGACTGAATTTCAAATGCACCAACAACATGGCAGAGTATGAGGCTCTACTGTTAGGCCTTAAACTCCTCAAAGCTCTAGAAGCTAAAAAAGTGTCTATCCTAGGTGACTCTGATTTAATCATACAACAGATGAAAGGTAATTTTGTTACAAATGACAATAGAATGAGAGCCTATAGGACTGATGCCATTAATATACTCAATGCATTCAATGAATTCAAGCTTGACAAGATCTCAAGAAATCAAAACATTCACGCTCACAGCCTAGCCACTTTTGCAAGTACATGTAAGCTTCCCTTTGACCCAAACCACCACTTCACAGCAGAAATAAAACATAGGCCCGCTGTCCCAAATAACATTAAAGATTGGCAAGTGTTCGAAAATGATGCCCAAATTAATAATTTTCTCACCCTCGAGCATGAATTTTCAAATATTAACATAGATATGGATGCTATGACAGATTCAGAACAACAAGCAACCGAAAATCAGCAAGTTGTAACTGCTGCAACAGCCAAACAAATCCTAAACCCGATGGTTTTTGACAAAGAAAACATTGAATAGCTGAAACATATGCACTTGGAAGAAATAGACAAAACAGAGGCAGAAATCATTGAGCTAAAAGATAATTTTCTGCCTGCTAGCCTGACCCCACTAGAAGACATGTTTGACGCCAATGATGTGCCCGGAAAGCCAAAATTGCAGCCAATAAACAATGATATAGAAGAACACAACATTGGGACAGTAGAAAATCCAAAAATGATCAAACTGTCCAAAAATTTGCCTCTTGATCAAAAGCCCAAGTACATTGATTTATTCAAAGAGTTCCAAGATGTATTCTCTTCGAGTTATGAGGATTTGAAATCCTATGACACCTCGGTGATCCAACACATAATTCCCTTAAAACCAAACCAGAAACCCTTCAAGCAGAAACTTAGAAGAATTAACCCTATGCTTCTTCCCCCGATTGAGAAGGAAGTAAAGAGGATGTTTGAAGCAGGCATAATAGCACCCATCAGATTTTCCGAGTGGGTGTCCAATCTTTGTCCTACAAGAAAAAAGACAGGTGAAATCAGACTTTGTGTAGATCTCAGAAATTTAAACCAAGTCTCCTTAAAAGACCACTATCCTTTGCCCAAAATGGATCACATCCTACAAAGAGTAGTGGGATCATCTAGAATCTCTTTGCTAGATGGCTTTTCAGGTTTCAACCAAATACTTGTTCACCCGGACGACCAAGACAAAATTACCTTTACCACACCATGGGGAACGTTTAAGTATGTGAAGATCCCATCCAGACTTAAAAACGCTGGTGCCACATTTCAAAGAGCAATGGATATTGCTTTTTCCAAGGAAATACATGATTTCCTAGTTGTCTACCTGGATGACTTAACCCCATTTTCCAAATCTGATGAAGAACACCTCAAGCATCTTAGGCAAATTTTCATGACATGTAGGAAATATGGCATTTCCTTGAATCCCAAGAAGTCCCTATTTGGCCTAGAAGAAGGCAAGTTACTTGGCCACATTATATCAAAAGATGGGATTAGAATTGATCCTGAAAGAATCCAAGCCATCCTCCAAATTCCATTTCCAAGAAACATTAAAGATCTACAAGCATTCCTTGGGAAAATCAACTTCCTAAGAAGATTTATTCCAAATCTAGCTGAACTAATATGATTGTTAAGCAACATGTTAAAGAAGGATGCCATGGTAAGATGGTCCCTGGAAACCAAGCAAGCATTTGAAAGTATCAAAACTGCATTAACCCAAACCCTGTCCTCACTAGCCCACAGTTTGACAAAGATTTTATCATATTTTCGTTTGCATCTGATCACACAATAGCCACTGTCATTTTGCAAAAGAATGAACAGGGAGCTGAAAAGGCAATCGCCTTTTTCAGCCGAGCCTTAAGAGACGCCCCTTTGAAGTATCCAATAATGGAAAAGTAGGCCTACGCACTTGTTAAGGCCATCAAGGATTTTAGAGTGTACATACTGTATTCACACGTGATTGCCTATGTTCCACACGCTGCTGTAAAAGACATATTGACACAAGAAGGATTAGAAGGCAAAAGAGGCAAGTGGATTGCAAGCATCCTTGAGTATGACATGGAAATAAAACCAACCAAGCTGATAAAGGGACAAGGTTTAGCTAAACTGATGTCCGAAACAAACTTTCAAGCCTTAGACATTAACCAGTTGGACAATGAACAGGAGCTGGCGACTCCACAGATCAGTGAAATATTTCTGCAATGCCCCTGGTATGTTGATATATGCTTTGTATTGTTAAACCTTTGTGCTCCCCCAGGATTGTCCAGGACCAAGAAAAGATTCTTGAAAATGAAGGCTCTAAAGTTTTGTGTTATACATGGTGCATTATTTTGGAGAAATCATGAAGGTATATTGCTTAATTGTTTAGCCATGAATGAAACTAACAATGTCATGAAAGAATTCCATGCAGGTGACTATGGAGGACATCTATATTTGAAGTCCACTGCTGATAAAATTCTAAGGGCTGGTTTCTATTGGCCCACCCTTTTTGCAGATGTAAAGAAGTTTGCCATGTCATGTCACAAATGCCAAATTTTTGAGGGCAAGAGAAAGCTGTTACCCCTGCCCCTTAAACCTATCTCAACCGAAAAACCTTTTCAACAATGGGGTCTTGACTTCATTGGAGAAATCCATCCCTCTTCCTCAGGCCAACACAAATGGATCCTAACAGCCACCGACTATTTCACTAAGTGGGTTGAAGCCATTCCCTGTAGACAAGCCAATGACACTATCATTATCCAATTCCTTGAGTGCAATATCCTTTCTAGATTTGGTTGCCCTGAGAAAATCATCAATGATAATGCCGCTGCCTTTAAGTCCAAAAATATGATCAGTTTCTGCCATAAGTTTCATATCACCCTCGGCCACTCTACAGCCTATTACCCTCAAGGTAATGGCCTGGCAGAATCTTCAAACAAAAGTCTCATCAACATCATAAATAAGATGCTAGAAGAAAACAAGAAGAACTGGCACAAAAAACTGATAAATGCCCTATGGGCAGACAGACTTTCAATCAAAATATCAATTGGGATGAGCCCTTATGAGCTGGTATACGGCATGGAGGCCATATTTCCTTCATCCTTGGGCATTCCTACTATCAAGCTGTTACAGGAGATTCAGGCTGAACCAAATGACATTCAAAGAAGAATCAATCAGACAATTCATCTTCAGCAAACTAGAGAACAAGTTTACGACAGAGCTCAAATTTTGCAAGAAAAGCTTAAAAAGATGTTTGATAAGAGAGCTAAAGTTGAGGATTTTAGTATTGGTGATAAATTTCTAAGGTGGGATTCAAGAAGAGAAGACAAGGGCAAACACGCTAAGTTTGATTTTTTATGGAAAGGGCCATTTGTTGTCTCTGTTTTTCAGGGAAATAACACATACTTTCTCAGGTCTATAGAGGACAACACTGTTGAAGAATGCCCTGTTAATGGCCGTATGCTGAAACATTACCATGACCCCTTTTAAGGGACATAATGTAGCCTTGTATATATCTTTGTACAGTAATATTTGTATATATTAGCATTCTGTTTTTATTTTGTGTAAGCAGGCCGTTTGCTTAAGGAACAATAGTAAATTTTATGAAGACGCAGCCAATGCGAGTATTCCAATTTTAAAGGCTCTGTCTCTACACAACTTCAAACAAAACAGCAAGAGGAAAATTGTCACATTACAAGTAATTCATGGTAGAAAAGAAATGTTTGCAGTCAAAGGCATGTTCCAGCAGCATAGTACATAGTTATCAAGCACGCAGAAGAAAGCAGGTGATGCTATACAGTTCACAGTAACTCAGTTGAGGAGAGAATGTTTCAGATTTCAAAGTTTCACATTTTTAGCAGCCAGAACAAAGAAGTGTTTTCCAGTCTACAACAACAAATAGAAAAATCAAGGCAGTCTGACCTGCTGTTCTTGGCTCTTCACAAGGAAAAGCCATCCCCAAGTGGAGCCACTGTCAGCCTCCTGTTGCAACAGGGTTTCATCTTTCATGATTGACATTTTTACATGCCCAATATGTCATACTTTGCAGGCTGCATTGTTCCATATTTCCACAAGATTCCATGCACTGTGCTAGTCCAAATGGCACTGCTGTATTCCAATTTTGATGAGTTGTTCCAGTTTTGAAGAGTATTTAAAGGGAGATTCAAACAGCCTAATCATGGTCTCCCTAGGTTTCAATTTCCTGTTTAGAATATAGAGAATGTATTTGTCCAAACAGTTTAATCTTGGCAGATTTGTAGATAGGTAGAGAATCACAGGGACCCAACTGCTTAATCTGGGCCCTTGGCAGAAATAAGTGTAGATTTAGATAGGAAAGCATTCAAAAGAAAAATTCTAAATCAAGGTCTGCAAGTCTAAGTGCACCCACCCTAAAAGAAGAAAAAATATTAGGAAGGTAGGCCAGGTAGGTAGCTGTGAGGTTGCAGAATGATGATTCATGATCAATCTTGTGTTTTAAAGTCTTATATCTTTTCATATCACAGTTATCAGGCAATTTTTCATCTGGAGGAGCTCGAGCTAGCCATAACTAACTTCCCCTTCTTCTCATTTCCCAAGTCATTTACTAACTTCCCCAAAGAGGTCAAGGTCTGCTTGATTCCTCTTAGTTTCATCATTCTCCATGTCATTTGTCTTGGTGAAGATCTGTTTCGCTCAAGCATTCTTTATTTCTCATTTACAAGTTCTTATCCCCAAAATTAGCCTAAGGACCCTTACCTTAGTGCTTTCTTATCATCTCAATATTAACTACTAACTCTAGTATATAACTCCCTATCAGTTTTCCCCTTCCCCTACTAAAACTATGTATATAATACTCCCCTATGTAAATATCCCCTCCCTGGCATTATAGCCATATTTCTTCTAAGTCAAGGAAAAAGCAGTCTATCTGGGGCTGTTTTTAGCCCATTCGAGTCTTAAAGGAATTAGTCTGACACCTGGTCAGGCTAATAACCGTTGTTTCCTAATCCTAACCCTCAAAACCCTCTTTCCAACCCCTAACCTAAAGTTTTGTGCACAAATCCTTAAACCCCCGCTCACAAACCCTCAAAAAACCCATATTGCGCCCCTATCCCTAAGTCCCGAGTGTAAATACATTAACCCGCACTCATTTTAACCCCAAAAACCCACATAAACCATATTTTTACCCCCCCCCCCCGCCGCACCGTATTAAAATCCAGATATTCGGCACACCGTGTACGTTAACTCCCCGCCACCTCATCCCTCCCGCCAACCATCCGATCACCTGCCCCGCAGATCAACGGCGGGTGGGTGTTCCCATCTCCCAAGTCGCCTGAAGGTTAGCGTCCAGGAGATGGGCGGTATTATCGTCGTACTCCCACCACGCGTCACCTTCCCGGGCGTGGCGGTGCCCCCTCTGACAAAACCACCAATGCCTAAAGGCGGTGCGCTCGAAACCATTTACCACCCCCCTGTGACGTAAGCCACACGTCACCTGCCGCGTCATCTGCCTGCGTGGCCTCCTGCCACTGTACTGCCGAGTCACCCTGCCACATGTCCTGCCACATCAGTAGACCTACCATACTGCCACGTCACCTCCATACATGCTGACGTCATCCCGCCACGTCATCCACCGTACGAGGTCCGTCATGTCGATGTCATGTTGACGTCATCAGCAATTTTGGCGCGAAGGGCGAAAATCTCACTCTGGAGCCCTAGAATCAGTTTCTGAGGAAGTTTTTGATGCGCGATTTGCGCTAGGCGCAAATCACGCATCACTGGATAAATTAGGCCAAAATGGGGAATCTTTTTATTGCGCAACCCCCAGCAAGCCCGAAAGGCACTGAATGACCCATTTTTCTTTGCGAAGCATGCAGACAGGAGCAGAAGACAGTTCTAGAGGAAACAAAGGCTGAAGAGCGACCATTAACTTGTGATTAGACCCATAGCAAAGGAGAAAAGCAACCCAATTCATTTGTCAGAGAGTATCAGATGAAAGAGAATCAACAAAGTGTACGAGTTAAATTGTTTAATGGAAACCTTCAGTTCCCAAAGTAGGTTAACATTGAATGGCTGCCAACAAAGTCAAATTAGGCGGTGTATGCCCATCCCAGCTCTCAAATCACAGTTGAAGCATTTAAGGCCACCAAAATACAATGGACCAGAGACCCATGCACAGTTATTGCAGAGGAAACTACACCAAGCCACTGAGGACAAGCACATTCACTTCATTTTGATACGGCAGCCCTTAGGGCAACCAAAGATATTTTCATGCATTTATTTCAGATAGGATTAGGTCAGACTAATTATTCTTTAGGACCTGTTTAGGTCAAGATGTAAGAAACAAATTGTAGAGAGTTTTCCCTATATATACCGCCCTCAGCATTGTTTCAAGGGTTGGTAAATTGGTATTTTTCACTAGCGACTCGCACTGTATACCTGAAATTGGTTCTGTAATCAGAGATTGTCGAAAGTTCTGAGAAGAGACTGTTTGATGTGTTATGAATGGTTTTCTGGAGACTGAAGATGGAATTCTTGTGCTGCAACCTGATTCAATAAGTGCTTCTTACCTCTGTTTACTGTTTACCATTATCTAAATAGCAGAAAGAAAGATTAGCTTAGAATTTGTTTAAATACACTCTATGCTCAATTTCTGTTGTTTCTTTATGTTTTCCTCTGAATGAAATGGTAATGAATGTGAATTCCTTCTTTACCCCGATTCACCTGTGTGTGTCGATTATCTAGGGATTCTTTATTGCCCCTAGGTAGAGCTCTACTATCTACCCCTGTTAAGCTGACTGAGGGATTCTTAACTGCCCCTCATTACTTAGCATTCATCCCATCCTTTAAACCTGAAACATTGTTTCATTTGCAGCTACCTTGCTCCATTTTCTCTCTTGGGACCAAGAAAACGCACCAGCAGTCCTCCTTTTCGACTCCACGCCCAATGGTTTGAAACTTTCATACTATGCTCTGCCTCTCTACCTGAGAACATCAATTATCCCACCAAAATCGGAACAAAAACCCCTGAACTCAATAACTAGCCTAAGATCCTTTTCAACAAAGCTAAAATCTGAAAGAGAGAGCCCTCTCTGATTGCAGGTGGGCTAGAACCTGTAGTCCAAAGTTGGTCTGTGGTTACCTTGGCCGTATCCTTTTCCGGAGCTTAAGGACAACCTGAGTGATAACAAGTGGGATAAGCAGTTCTGTGTAGGCACTTTTCCCTGTAACAAAATGGCGACTCCGCTGCGGATGAATTAGGTTGTTTGTTTATCTTCCTTGCTATTTATTTTATAAACTTACAGACGGAGCCTGAAGTCAAGCCAGGTAGCTTTCGAACTGCATTTATTATGCAAATGCAAAGTAGATAAATTCTGCTTCAGGCAATCTTCGGGTTTTTTTTATAAATTAAACAACTGATTTACAAACTCTGTGATTGCCCCTTGTGGTAGCTCTAGTAACCTCCTTAGATCTACCCCTGATTGTTGCTTTACTGATTACCATTTGCTCGGCCAAAACCCATGAACTGAACTGCAAACTGTGACCTGGACCCAAGCAAAGTCTCATCTATGGCCCAGCGTAGGTTCTGTTCTGTGAATCTAAAATTCAGCGCACTTCCCGAGTGTAGTAGGTGTGCTGCATTTCAAGTTCACTATGTAATAGGTGCGCTGATCAGACTAGGCATTGTTCAGTTTTGGTTTCTGTGATTCATTCTTTTTAGTTCTATTCATAAATTTTGCTGCCTATAATCAATATATATTTGTTTGAAACCCCCTTTCCTTGTCATTATTTCGCCTCCAATGTGAAAAGAAGTGTAAATGTTTTTGTGTATTTGTTCAGTCATTTTCGGTTCTCCTGTGCAAAAAGTAACGTAGTTGTACTGTCGTCCCTTGATTTGAAAGTGTCACAAGTGTCGTTTTTAGTCATAGGAAAGAGTTCGGTTGCTATTGATAGTTCATTACCGTGTTACTATTGTATTTGGTCTGAATTTGTAGTTTTTCTAGTGTCGAAAGCAAGTATTCATTTCCAAATTTTAAAGTGTTGTGATTGTCTCCATTTTGATTTTGAAAAGAAACTTGTTAGTAATTGTCGTTTGAAAAGTAATTCAGATTTGCGAATTAGCTTTCTTTTTACCATTCACATACTAAGAAAGCTAAAAACAAATGCATGCATGTGCATTTGCATTTAGACTGTTTGATTGGTTTGATTTAGGACAATGCATTTAGTGTGTGCTCTTTGCTCTTTGTGAAAGAATACTGTCTCTCTTTCCTTAGTAGCTAGGATTTTCATTCCACAAAGAAGATAAAAGACTGTTGATCATCTGAGATTGCATTTCAGGAATTGTACATCTACATCTCGCGGTGAACCTGAAAGGAAAATTCCTTAAGCAAGATCAACTATAAAATAAATTTAATGAATCTAACAACGCTTTGGAACCTAATGCACAACATCTAGAAGTCTAGGCTAGAGACATATTCCGGCGTTGTAAAGCCTGGTAACTGTTGTTCTCACTGATGGTTGGGTGATTCCTCCACTTTGAGATGATAAGTGCCAGTACGGACTTGTGCTCCCACATACCGTTGAGTATATTTTGGGAGACCATAATAGGCTTAATCCTTTATCCATAGGAAGTCGTGTCTACCGCCCTATCGATCGCAATGCACTAAACACAACATTCGGGAAGATTGACTGCCGTACCGTAAAAATTATTCTGCAGTTTTGCGATTGGTTTGGTAATCCCTCTACCTAGATTTCCAGAGCAGTCCCTTTCATTCCTTTTCAGACTCCTTAACGGAAAAGGTCCATCTGAGCACTTGTCACTTCAAGCTCATTAAAAATCAAAGGCGACTAGAGTCATCATTTGTTTTTTCTCGACTCTTTAAAATTGAAAAAACAAGTTGTGTCAAAGCGTCTAAAATTCATCTAATTTGGAAACATACTTCCCCTTGATTTTTAGTTGATCGAGTAACCAACAATCGTGGAAGAAAGTCAATTGAAACCCCGTCGTTCACGGAGGCTTACGAGTCAACACTCTTTGTCTCCGAAATCGAAGTTATTATGGACAAAGCGAACTCGTTTAACCAGTTCCAAATCTCCTGGTAAATTTAGAACAAGTGTTCCAACAACATCAGAGACTCCGGTTACTCCAAACATTTCTGATATCCCTGCCTTTACAGAAGAATTTCAGAAGCCACCGAAGGATAGTAGTATTGATCCTAGTCTGAAGGTAAAAACTTGTATCACTGAACCAGTTCCATCTACAATCGGTTCGAAGAGTGTTGTTCCCCAAACATCTGTCACTGCAGATTCTATACCTTCTTCGGCACCAGAAATATTCTACGGACCTGACGGTCTACCCCTTCCACCTGGTCTGATCGCTATAGAAGAGATTGTGGAAGATCCTCCATCTAGTACTCCATCGCAATTTGGAGTCGGGATCACTCTGTATCCTTCTTCATCAGAAATTAGTCTACCACCAGCAGAAGCTCGTGTGGAATTGCTAGGTAATCTTTTGGATAGACTAGAAATGTATGAAAAACCATCAACATCTAGGACTGTGTCATCTGACATAGCGATGGAAGAACTTCCTGCTATCACTCCAACAATGTTTGCCGGTATACCATTTGTCCCAACTAGCTCTCAATCGCTAGAAGGAGCCCACTCAGGGGCTATTTCAACGGTATGGTCCATTCCTTTTTGTTCATCTGGAATAATATCCAGAAACTCTTATGTTGAGTCTCAACAAATTGATCCATTTGGAGGTCAATTTGGGCAGTCCGGCCCTCAAGAGAAAACCATTCCCTTAAGTACCGGATTACCGCCGTATGGGGGGCAGTATACCCTTTCATTGTCCCCTCTGGGAGGACAGCCATATGGGAGTTCACAACAAAATTCGGGTTATGCTGGAATTACATCAAGTGGTTGGGTACCGATACTACCTCAACAACCAAGAGTTGTATATTCGATGCAACAATGTTTACCTATGTCAAGTATACCAACTACGCCAGCTATTGTGACAGTGTCGCAAGTTCAAGCACTACCTGTTGTATGCTAACCTCAGGTTTCTCAGGTTGTAATGCAACAGCCTCTTCACCCTGCAACTCAACCACAATTGCTGACTGGTGGAATGACGCAGGTCCAAACGGGTACAATTACTCCTCATCTTGGTCAGACAGTTAGTATCGGGCAACAACACATGGCTTCACAACCATGGCTAGTGTAATACCAACAACCGTAGTTCCAACAAGTATACCAAGGTTCTAAGCAACAAATCTTTGCAAATAGTGGGCAACTGTATATTCAAAACGGTCAAAATCAACCATTCTACAATGGTCATGCCCACCAACCTTACCAAATTTACCAGCATCAAATTCATTATGCTGGTATGCAAAGACCAACTGCTCAGGCAATCCCATCTTATCCTGGGTATGCTTCACCTAACCTGAATCAATAGTTACCCTTCGTGGCGACTTTAGAGTTACTTGATTTAAATTGGTTAACAAACGATCCAATCGCTTACGCCCCTTGGTGGCCAGCGATTCTGCATAAACTTCCATCAGATATTCCTAAATTTAATGGAAATCCGGGTGAAGATTCGTCGAATCATGTGATGACCTTTCATCTGTGGTGTTCATAAAACACCCTAAACGATGATTCAATTAGGCTTCACCTTTTTCAGAGGACGTTAACTGGTCCAGTACCAAATGGTATATCGAATTGCCTAGAGCTTCATTTCACAACTTCAGTACCCTAGCCACAACCTTTTTAACCCATTTTCAGTTACCGATAAGGTACGAAATGGGAACGGAACTTCTTACCAATTTCAAACAAACAACGGCCACTCACATATCTGATCATATACATGAGTGGAGACGTCATTGTAGAATGATAAAAATGTATGTTCCCGATCAGCTTTTAGCTGAATGGTTTATTAAGTCATTATTGCCTTCTATTACAGAAGATGTGGCAAAAGAGGGAGTCATCACCGAAGAGCAAGTCATTACTCGTGCACAATATTTAGACTTGATTTATACTCAGTCTGGCACGCTCTACGATAAAATACCTAACGCTCCTAGACCGGAATTCTTAGTCCCTCCTCCTCCTAAATCAGACAATGACTCTCATAACGATGATGGCGTGATTGGCACAATAGACACGAAATCGACAAAGGCTACATCTAAAAAGGCTCGTAAAATTTCCAGTCAAAATGCAAAAGAGGAACTTCTTGCCTCGGAAGTAAATGTCGTATCGACAGATAAAGGCAAAGAAAACAAGCAACCAGGGGGCAAGAAGAAAGGCAAAGGGAAGAAGAAGAAACATGAAGAATCGTCGCCTGAAAAATCTTCTGCGAACCCTTCTGGAAATAAGAAACCAAATCATCCATGCTTTATATGCGATAAGGATCATTGGACATCTAATTGTCCATATAAAGCTGAGCTTAAAAAATTCTTCAAGAATACAAAGACCTCAACAGTATTAACTGATCTGTTTCCAAATCCAGGAACAAATCTGGTTGACAATGGAAATGATTCCCTGTCTCAAGTGCTGATGTTGTCGGTTTCCAAATAGCAAAATGATGCTTTGATATCGACAAGGAACAAAGATTATGGGAATCCACAGCTATCGAACAACAAGGATAAAGATCAACCTAGTAGTTCGACAACAACTTAAACAGAAGTTGCGCCACCCATCATCCCTGAACTGACAATAAAACCGCCAAAGGGAGCAGTACACAAGTCGACATTTAATCCTCACGCTAGAACAGAACAACATTATAATATAGTGGAAGATTTTGCCCAATCGCCATCCGCTATGTCGACGCTTGAGGTACTACAAAATTTCCCATCCCAAAAGCAAGCTTTATTATCTGCCATCGGTGGAATAGACCCAAAGGATTCCAATCTTGTATCCTTTGATCATAAAGGATACGATCCTCAGTTACCAGCTCAACTAGCTTTACTCATTCAAGTGAAACCCTCAACAAAACTATTCATCGAACAATTATTGATGTGGGGGCATCTACATGTATTATGTCGATGAGTTGCTAGAAAACTTTAGGATCTCCAAAATTGTCAAGATCTTCGACGACATTAAAAGCATTTGACGGACGAGCATATACCCCATATGGTATTCTAAGTAACTTGAAGGTTGAACTAGGAGGGAAAACAGTAGCAATACATGTTGAGGTAATCGACGGAAATCTCGATTACAACATCCTACTGGGAAGACCATGGATATATGCTATGGCTACTGTTGTGTCAACCTATTTTAGGAAGATTGCATTTCCCTTTCAAGGAGGGATTACAATCGTCGATCAACAAAACTTCCTCCCCAATGGTTCTCAAGTTACAGGAAGCATTCCAATGATACATGGAAGTCCCCATTCGCTTCAAAATATCGGAGTAGGCCTACTAAAAGACCCTATATTAATGGGAACTTTTTCCCTTCCACCTCCAATCAATTTGGCGGAAGTAGTGTCGGTAGGAACCTGCAATATGATATATTCAAAAAGATCTCAGGAAACGATATCGACATGGATCATGCGCAGGTTTTGCCTCCAAGCCCAACAGAAATATTGTAGCAATCAATGTTCCTAGCATGGGAGGCAAACCCAAATCAATTCTCATCAAGCGTTTGGATAGATAGGTCTAAGGAATATGGCACCCCTTCAGATCCTTGGTCAAGAGTGCATGTCACTGACGAAGGAATTGTTCAATCAATGGTAATTGAAGGGGCACCATGGGAAGATTACCACCGTCGTTCCCTTCTTCCGGATTGTGAATAAAAAACTCCTGATGACCTTTATCATCCTTCAGTTTTTGATTTTCTATCAAATACTGTAAACACGGTGGGTTCAGAGTGAAACTTGTCCAACATTGAAGAGACTATCGCCATAAATATCTCGAACAAAATAGATGTTGTAGAGAATATTTATGTTGGCAAATGTTGTTCTCCTTCAGAACTGGAAATATATAGCGCTCTTTTTCACGAGTTCAGAAGATGTCTTTGCTTGGTCATATAATGAAATGCCAGGCATTGACTCGAGTATCATTGAACACGAAATCAAGATGTATCCAGATGTCAAACCAGTATGACAACGACTACGGTAGGTGCACCCCAAGAAAGCCGCTACCATTAAGGTAGAAGTTGAAAAACTTCTCCATGCTAGTTTCATTTACCCGGTTCCTCTAACTGATTGGGTATCGAATATTGTCCCTGTTATGAAAAAACAAGGAACGATTAGAGTGTGTGTCGATTATAGGGATGTAAATCAAGCTTGTCCAAAAGACAACTACCCTACACCCTTCATCGACGAGATTATTGATGAATGCACTGGATATGAAATCTTTTCATTTATGGATCGATTTTCCGGGTATAATCAAATAAATATCTGCCCACAGGACCAATCCAAGACTGCATTTATTTGTCCGTGGGGCACATTCGCATATCGAAAATTACCCTTTTGTTTAAAGAACGCAGGGGAAACACTCAGAGGGCAATGAATTACGCCTTCCATGACATCAAAAACATCGTTCAACCATACCTCGACGACCTTCCGGCTCATTCGCGAAAGCGGACTGATCATCCGCAGCATTTAAGAGCGATATTTCTACGTTGCCGACACTACAAGATACGACTCAATCCACACAAATGTGTATTTTGTGTTAGTTTTGGTCGTTTACTTGGCTTTGTAGTCTCGAAAGACGGGATTCATCTCAACCCATGTAAGGTTCAGGCAATCATAAATTTTCCTCCACCTTCGAATTTGCTTCAGATTCAGAAACTCCAAGGGAAAGCAAACTTTCTGAGGAGATTCATTCTGAATTACGCCGAACTTGCTAAAGGTTATACGCATCTTTTGAAAAAGGAAGTACCCTTTGTCTGGGATTAGGTTGCACAAGCTTCCTTTGATGCTTTAAAAGAATCCCTAATGAAAGCATCATTAATGTATGCTCCTGATTATCAAAAAGGCTTTAACCTGTATCTGGCTGCAGCGGATACAACCATCGCAATGGTTTTAGTTCAAGAAGACAATGGAATTGAACATCCTATATATTATTTAAGTAAGAACTTAAATGACACAGAAAACAAATATTCTTATGTTGAAAAGCTAGCGCTCGCAGCTGTTCAAGCGATACAGAGATTTTGACACTATGTCCTCTTTCGAAAAACTACCATTCTGTCATATTGCAACCCCATGACTTATATATTGTCGCGACAGTTGCTGGGAGGGAAATATTCAAAATGGATAGCAATTCTACAATATTTTGATCTGGAATTTGTAAAATCCAAGTCAAAAAAAGCTCTGGTTTTCGCAGAATTATTATGCGATCTCCCATCATCGTCCAACGATGAAACATCAGAAGAAACTATCGTGGATGAAAATTTGTTTCTGATATCTTCAAGCAATCTGTGGTATGGGGATATAATCATTTATCTCCAAACCCAAAAATATAGGCCAAATACCTCTCGCTCCGAGCAAAAACGTATTCAATACCAATCAAAAGACTACATGATCGTCGGTGATACACTTTACCATCATGGTGTCAATACAGTTCTAAGGAGGTGCCTCACCCATGAGGAGGCCGAAAAAGTCCTGAACGATTGCCATTCAGGCACGTGTGGGGGGCATCAATCCGGTTATGCTACAACACAAAAAAATTTACGAGCAGGATACTACTGGTCAACAATCTTCAAAGATTGCATAACCGCAGTGAGAAGTTGCCATGCTTGTCAAATTTTCGATAGCAAAACCAGAAGACCACCCGCACCTCTGCAGCCAATAGTTGTTGTTGGGCCATTCGACAAATGGGGAATCGATTTCATGACATGTAACCCCACCTCGACCCGGGGGCATGGGTATATCATAGTCGCAGTTGACTATTTTCCCAAATGGGCCGAGGCAATGCCTACATTAGATAATACTGGTGAAACAGCTGCCCTCTTCTTTTTCAATCATGTAGTCGCCAGATTCGGTGTCCCATAGGCTATAGTCACAGATCATGGATCGCATTTTCCCAATCCTATGATGGTCGAATTAGCTGCCAAATTAGGGTTGTTTCACGACAACTCTACTCCATATTACCCGCAAGCCAACGGACAAGTTGAAGCAATCAAAAAAGTCCTGAAGCGCATGCTGCAAAGGATGATTGGAGTTAAAAAAAGAAGTTGGCACCTAATCCTGTACTGTTATGAAATCAGCTCAAGAAAAGATAGAAAAGATAGATCAACTCCTTAGAATTCAGCCTCTTCGAGGGGGCAACCTCCTTTACATTACATAAATGAATAATTCTTGGATGATACAAATGAAAAAACCTCCTTTCTATATATAGGAGTCTATGGAGTCACAATATAATCCAGCCGACCTAACAATGATAATATAAAGCCACAAAAATAACAATAGAGGGATTCTATGGGCACATTAATAACAATATGGGGGTAATGGGGGCACAACAATATAAATAAGGGGTATAACTACAATAGTAATGGGGTAATCACTAGTATTATAGGGACCCAATATGCCCCTCTCCTTCGAAAAAGTGTTGTCCTCAATGCTTGAGTAGTTTTGGATACTTCTGCATAAAATTCTCATCCTCCCATGTGGAATCTTCAGCGGATAAGTTCTTCCACTTGATAAGGTACTCTGAAATTGATCGATTTCGTAGCTTTCGAGTTCTTGTTTCTCTAACTGCTTCTGGTTCCAATATAATTTTTCCTTGCTCGTCAAGTTCTGGAAATATTGTTTGAACTGGGAGCTTGTCGCCTATAACCTTCTTTAAGCATGAAACATGGAAAACTGGGTGCAATCGAGAAGCTGCAGGAAGCTCTAATTTGTATGCCATAGTACCAATCTTTTGCAACACCTTGTATGGACCATAATACTTTGGTGATAATTTATTATCCTTCTTAGCTTGCTTGAGGGACATTTGCTTATATGGTCATAGCCGTAGGAATACCCAATCACCTACATCAAAACTTCTTTCACTGAGATGTTGATCTGCCTGTTGTTTCATTCTATTCTATGACAACACGAGGTTATCTTTTAAGAGTTGGAGGACTTATTGTTGATGTTCGATGTGATGTTTCATTGCCTGAACCTTAGAATTTTCTCTTAAATATGATGTGATGGATGGTGGTTGATACCCATAAAGTGCCATAAATGGGGTCATTTTTGTTGTTGTATGAAAGGAAGTGTTATACCACCATTCAGCCAGAGGCAACCATTTGACCCATTGTGCCTGTTTATCAGATACAAAGCAACGAAGATATCCTTCCAAACATTTGTTTACTATCTCAGTTTGCCCATCAGATTGAGGATGATAAGATGAGCTATGAGCTAACTGAGTACCAAGACAAGAAAATAATTGTGTCCAAAAATTTCCAGTGAAAATGGGATCTCTGTCACTTACAATAATCTTTTGGTTTCCATGTAGCTTTTGAATTGTTTCCATAAATGCAGTAGAAACTGTACTGGCTTTAAATGGATGTGATAATGCAAAAAAGTGTGCATACTTGGTAAGTCTGCCAACTACCACCATGATGACACTCTTTCCCTCAGACTTGGGTAAACCTGTGATAAAATCCATTGATACCTCCTCCCAACGTTGGCTTGGAATGCATAAAGGTTGTAATAGACCTGGTGTCTTAATTGTTTCAACTTTATTTTGTTGGCAAACCAAACATTCTGCCACAAACTTTTGAATATCTGATTTAAGGCCATCCCAAAAAAATTCCTTCTTAACCCTGTGGTAAGTTTTTAAAAATCCTGAGTGCCCTCCTAAGGGAGAAGTGTGCAATTCCATAAGAATCTTTTGTTTTAGCTGGGAATTCTTACAGAGGTATAAGCGATCTTTGTACCATAACGAATCATTTTTCCAGCTAAATGTATCAGACGTACTAGAATCTTGTTGTAGCTTTCGAATAAGTGCCCACACTTCTTCGTCATTCTTCCATTCCTCCCTTGCTTCATTTATCCAATCTGGTTGGATGACAGAAATAGCGCACAACAATGCTTCCACATCCTCATCCTTCCTTGAGAGTGCATCTGCCACCACATTTTGCTTCCCTTTTTTGTAGATGATTTCAAAGTCATAACCCAACATCTTTGTGACCCACTTTTGTTGCTCTTCAGAGGATAATCTTTGTTCTAAAAAGTATTTAAGGCTATCATGATCTGTTTTTACCTTGAAGTGTCTTCCCATTAGGTAGAGTCGCCATTTCTTAAGTGCATGGAGTATTGCCAACATTTCCTTCTCATAAATAGCTTCGCTTAGAAACTTTCCCTTGATTGGACGACTTTCAAAAGCAATGGGTCTTTCATCTTGCATTAGAACAACACCAATTCCATTTCCTGAAGCATCACACTCCACAATAAAGGTTTTTGTGAAGTCCGGTGTAGCTAAGACCGGTGCTTGGCACATTTCCTCTTTAAGATGTTCAAAGGCCTTTGTTGCTTCCGGAGTCCATGAAAATGCATCTTTCTTCAATAATGTCGTTAGAGGTGCCGCTATTCTCCCATAATTCTTAACAAACTTGCAATAATACCCTGTCAACCCAAGAAATCCGCGCAAATGCTTTATGGATGTGGGGATTTTCCATTCCTTAATGGCTTTAATTTTGGTAGGGTCTACCTTAACTCCTTCATGAGATACAATATGACCCAAATATTCCACCTCCTGGACTCCAAAGAAACATTTGGATCTTTTGGCTTATAATTGTTTCTCTTCCAATAGTTGTAACACCCTGTCAACATGTTCAACATGATCCTTCCAAGACTTGTTGTAGATAAGTATATCATCAAAAAATACTAACACAAATTTTCTAAGGAATGGTTTGAAAATTGAATTCATCAAACCTTGAAATGTTGAAGGTGCATTGGTAAGGCCAAAAGGCATGACCAAAAATTCATAATGACCCTCATGAGTTCTAAATGTCGTTTTCGGAATGTCTTCAATCTTCATTCTGATTTGATGATATCCTGAACGAAGATCCAACTTGGTGAAGTAAATTGATCCATGCAATTCATCCAGTAATTCATCAATGACAGGAATGGGGAACTTATCTTTAATAGTGAGCTTGTTGAGCTCCCTATAATCCGGACACATGCGCCATGATCCATCCTTCTTGTGCACCAATACTACTGGAGCAGAGAAAGAACTTTGACTCGGTTGAATTATACCAACCTCTAGCATTTCTGCAACCATACGTTCAATTTCACTTTTTTGGACATAGGGATATCTGTACGGCCTGATGTTTGGAGGAACACTTCCTGGAATCAGATGAATAGCATGATCATGATCACGCATAGGTGGGAGACCTTTGGGAGTCTCAAATACCTTGGAATGATTGTCCAAGACTTTTTGGAGATCTGGAGAAATAGATGATTCTAATGTGGAAACATCTAGCGAACATAATTGTGCAATTACACCCCTTTGCTCCTTTTTTAGAAGCTTTGTCATACCATTAGAGCTGATTATCTTTCCTGGTTTCCCTGCAATACCCCTTAATTCAACTTCCTTTCCTTCCACAAAAAATTTTATGAAAAGTTCTTGAAAATTAAAAGCTATTGTACCCAAGGATTGTAGCCATTGGACTCCTAGTACAACATCAGCACCTCCCATTGGAATGGAAAGCATTGGGCTAGTCAATACATATTCTCCCATGGATAGCTTGATATTATGGCACTTTCCAGAGCAATTTATTGTTCCTCCATTTGCAATCATCACTTGACACTTTGGTGCTGGATATAGGAAGCAATTCAATTCTTTTGCTACCTTACAATGAATAAAATTGTGGGTGCTTCCTGAATCAATCAACACTATTACCTTTTTCTTCTTGATTTGTCCTTCTATCTTGATGGTTTGAGGAGTGGTAATTCCCTCCAATGCATTACAAGATATGGTCAGATTTATTTGTTCTTCATATAGGCTTTGTTCCTGGAACATATCCTGTTCTTTTGACCTTTCTTGCTCCTTTTCTTCTTCCTCTTCACAATCTATGTAGAATAATTTCTTCTCAGCACACTTATGACCTTTAGTGTATTTTCTATCACAAATATAACAAAGCCCTTTTGCTCTTTTTTCTTCCAATTGTTGTGGTGTCAACCTTCTAGGTTGTGGAAGACTAGGGGCAACAACACTTCCGTCTTTATAGTTGTGAGTGGTATGCTTCCTGGTTGCCATAATTTTGCTTTCCATTTTTCTTGCTAACCTGAATGCCTTCTCTAATGAATCAGGTTCCCAAAGTCGAACATCATGTTGGATATTATCCTTTAAAGACCCTATGAACACATCAATCCTATGCTGCTCTGGAATATCTTTTACCCTTATGTTCAATTTTTGGAACTCCTCAATGTGCTCCATTATTGAACCCTTTTGTTTGAGACTTATCAATTGGCTAAAAAAAGTGTTGCTTTTTGTATCCTCATAATGTGCTATCAATTCTTCCGTAAAAATTGCCCAAGTGATAAATTGTTTATGAGAGCAAAGCCATTGATACCATACAAATTGATTTGGTTCCAAATATAAAGTTGCCATACGTACCTTTTGTGTGTTTTGCACATTATTGAGATCGAAGAACTGCTCCATCTGTAATATCCATGTGGCAGGATCCTTGCCATCAAAATTCCTCATATCGATTTTTGGAATATGGTGGGTCTTCGATCCAACATTAGAGTCTATGGAATCATGATTAACATTTCTTTTGTTCACATCATGAGTTTCCTTTACAACCTTTTCACCATTAGTAAGTATTTCTTGTAGAAAATTTGTCAAATCTGTCTTCAAATCTGCCATGTCTGTCTTCAAATCTGTCCTCAAATCTATCTTCAGATCATCCATCTTAGCTTCCATGCCCTCTATCTTAGATTCCACGCCATTTATCTTAGCATATGTTAGCTTTTGTGAGTGTGACATTTGTTGCACTTGTTCTTGTAATTTTGATATATCATGTAGCATTTCTTCCTCTTCTTCATGAGTCATGCTAGAGCTTTCAGGTTCCTTACTAGGTGTTTGCATTTTCTTTCCTCGGGGCATTAGTTACTGATAATAATGCTTTACTATGCCCTTTGAATTCCTTCAAACCAAGCTTATGCAAAAATAAAAAAATAAAAACTACACACCTTTTTTTACTTTGTAGAAGCCTGATATTGAATCTGATGTATCTCTGTAATTTCGAATCATCCAGTTCTGAAATTGTGATCTGTAGTATCCCTCTATGTCCTCTTTCCAATGCCACTAGTTTGAACAAAATTGGATTCTCCAAGAAAGAGTTATGCCCAATCTCCCGCAGTGACCGGATTATAGACTAGTTCAGTAGAGCGAATTTGTATGAAGTGCCACGTGTCATTGTTTCAACCTTTGACTCTGAAAAATATATAAACGAAAACTACAGTCCATCCTCTTTCTGTACCTTCTTACGAAATTTCAATCCGATGCTCAGAAAGAAAGTTATGACGATTTTCCCCAGGTCACCTGTTTTGAGTGTAATTCAGGAGTCTGCAAAAAGACCAACCTCCTAAGATCATATCTCCAAAAATATCACGCGAAAAGCTCTGAAATTCAGACCCAAGGTTCAGCGCGACTTATTCTCAAATGGGGTTTTTTTGCGACTTCTGAAACGTCACAGAAAAAACGTTATAGCGACAATGCCACGATGACCTGTTTGGAGCAGCAAAACCCTAGAATCCAAAGCTCTGATACCAAATGTTATGAAACCAGCTCAAGAAAAGATAGAAAAGATAGATCAATGCCTTAGAATTCAGCCTCTTCGAGGGGGAAACCTCCTTTACATTACATAAATGAACAATTCTTGGATGATACAAATGACAAAACCTCCTTTCTATATATAGGAGTCTATGGAGTCACAATATAATCTAGCCAACCTAACAATAATAATATAAAGCCACAAAAATAACAATAGAGGGATTCTATGGGCACATTAATAACAATATGGGGGTAATGGGGGCACAACAATATAAATAAGGGGTATAACTACAATAGTAATCGGGTAATCACTAGTATTATAGGGACCCAACATGTACTTAGCCTTGTGGGCTTACCGAACATCGGTAAGGAATGCAATCGGGTTTATGTCTTTCCAACTAGTATATGGCCTGGAAGTAGTCTTACCAATCTAGTGTGAAATCTCATCCCTCAAACTCGCAATTGACCTTCTCCCTGGGACTTCAAAAGAGGAGGCTAGTTTCGTGGAACTAATCCAATTGGATGAAACCCATCATGATGCCGCTTTGGCCAACGAAGCCCATAAGAAACGAGTCAAGGCACAGTTTGACAAGAATGTCAAACCCCGTGTCTTCTCAGAAGGTGACTTGGTCTTGCTTTATGACCAAGAATCTGATAGATTGGGGGAAGGTAAATTCAAGTCTTTATGGATGGGCCCCTATGTTGTTAAGCGAGTGTTAGCAAAAGGAGCCTACGAGTTAATGGATTATGACGGGATTCCACTGGCACAACCTCGTAATGGGTTGTACCTCAAGCGTTACTATGCGTGATTCAATATAGTAACCTATATGATTTTGTTATGTTTTTGTTTTCGCTAAAGTATTTGATTTGGTCAAGTAATCCACTTTTTACATTTATTGAAGATGTCAAACCTATTGGAGTCATGTGTTGGATATGCCGACGAAGCGAGTCGTAGTTTGCGGAACCTATCTTCCGCGACTTGGGCCATTTTTGATCCAAGCGACGAGTTAGTAACTTTCAGAGGGGTATGTATTGGTCGATCAACGAATAACATCACTGAATATAGCGCGTTGATAGAACTTCTCTCTGATGCCATCACACATAATATACGCCGACTGATTATCAGGCTAGACTCACAACTCTTCATACTACAACTCACTAGTATCTACTCTGTCCGAAATCCAGCTATTTATCGGATGTTCCTAAGGGTTAAGATTTTGGAAAGGCAATTTGATTTTATTCAATATCAACATATTTCTAGAACCTTAAACACATTAACTGACTCATTGGAAAATTATGTGTTAGATAGACATTTGCAACATTTATAAAAAGAAGCATACCATGAATATTTGCATTTGGATCATGTAACTTAACGAAAATAAAACTTCGAAAATAAAAAACATATATATAACTGTTTATGGTTTACACATAATGTTCTGTAACCAAGACAAAATTGGTCAAATGACCCAAAACTCAAAATGCTAGGGGGCACCCTAGTCTAATGGTGCTCGTGATAGCAAGTCACAGCCTGTGATCATGAGTAAGAGCTGAGTCCATCGTCTTGGCACACCAGTAGTATGTCGCTGTAACCTCAACGGCAGCTTGTCAGTCCTCACATCTGGAATACCGAGACTGAGGCCCTAGACCTGGTCCTGTAATGCTGTGAGAGTCTCAGCCACATTGAGGTCGTGAAGGATAGCCCTTCCAACAACCTCTCCTGCTGGGGTGGCAGCTGGCACTCTTAGGCGTACTACTGGCCGAACGGGACCGACATCTGCGTGAACACATGATTTTGATTAGTCTTGATAGAATAAAGCACAAGGACATTATAAAAGAAAAAACGATAAACAGGAATATGGTCAAAGAATTTACCAATGGCACCCCACTGTTCGCCAGCTGGCAGTACTAAATCTGGCTCACCCGGGAAGTCCATACCAGCATATGGATACTCAAAATAAACCATTTCCTGACGATCGAACCACCCGAAGAAGGTATCAGAAAAGGAAATCTGAGACTGACCAGCATCCCTAGACATATGGTCGACCCATCTCTGTATATGTGGTTCAGTCGGTGAAGGTAAATCGAGTTCAATATACTGCGGTTGCATCAGTGGTATCTTTTCTAAGGCAAAGGCTATCAAGATAGAACCATACCCAAAGTTCTTCAACCTCCCACTCTTCACCTTCGTCAACTGTTCTTTCATCACAAGAAGTACTGTGTCGCACCAGTTGAACACCTTCGGTTGGAGACATTCCAAGGAATAATGCATATAAGATCGGTTGGCTACATGAAGAGCCGTACCACCAGCCATCCTACCAAAAGTAAATAGAATAGTCATGAGGGACCTGTCAGTGACATCACGGATGATGATCTGCCGTCTTTACTCGGCTGAGATCCCTCTCTGCAATACCAGCGAATGATTATGGATATCAAGGAGGTTGCACAGATTCCTACAGTGGATAATTTTGCACCAAAGTATCTAGATAAGCTGCCCTAAGATATCATACTCGACAGGAGGACCAGAACTTCACAACAGGGAGATGTGGAGTATATCTCTCTTGGCTTCAAAGGAATGTATCTAGGCAAATCTCAATGGATGGAGAAGGAAAAAGTGAGGGAGCAATTTTCTCACTTTCCAATTGAATCAAAAGTATTTTGGTTGTCCAAAAGCTCTTAGTGGGGAGGATTGATCCAGGTGGATATTTAGAAAAGTACCAGTGGCATGGTAAAAGGCTGAAAACTCAAAGTGGAAGAATTTGGATAAACTTAGCATCGGATTGAAGTGCTCACCATCCTTATTCCAACAGTGCGAACGTCACTCAAAACTGAGTACAAATGACAAAGTTAGAGCAAGTCAAAGTTGTGTTTGACTTGTCCAGGTAGTAGGGAGAACATGTCATGGAAAAGTTTCAGCAAATGAGGGAGTGCCAAATGGCAGGTTTCCACTTGGCCCCTCATATTTCATATCGGTGAAAAGGAGGAGTGGCTTAAGGAGAATCGACCCCTGGCATTGTCGGTTCCGACTATGATATCACATATTGCAGGATGGAGGAGGAACAAAGAGGTTAAGAATCGGCCCTGGTGAAGACCCATTTGTGATGCAATATTATTGCACATCGCAATCACAGAACATAGAATGCACCGATTGTGATTTCTCGATAGGTGCCGATGCTGATATTTTGATGGGGGTTGGACCCAAAATTCTATATATTGTGATTTATAAATCTCGGCAGGTCTACCATATTCCTGAGCACTGGAGCTGGGTTGATACGTCAATGGATTCCATGTCGACTACAATTTTCGAGGAGGATCCAGACGCGATATTTTGTATGGTGTGTTCTATAAATCCAACGGGTCTGTATATCACAGGATGCTGGTGTCTTGGCTTGGACTATCCGTTGATAAGTTGGTGTTGGACACCTAATCCTAAAGGGTTAGCGTGGAAGTTGAATGGACAAAGTAGTCCAAGAGACCTTGGGATCTGAATCCCAAGAGTCACCTATTGTACTATAAATGTACATCTATTGTTAATAAAAATTGTACTCAATGATTTATCTTTCCATCTGTCTCGCTGTCCATGTGAGTTTAACATGGTATCAGAGCCACTTGTTTTTCTGTGGCCTGTTATGTGCATGTCAGTCCTGGCCCTCTGCCATATTCTTTTCCAGCACTCCTGACATGCTGCCGCTGCCTTATAACGCCTCTGTCATCAACGCCTCTGTCCTGACACTGCGCCCTCTGCCCTGTCTGAATGTGCGTTTTGGAAATCTGAATATGCGTTTTGGAATGTGCGTTTTTATTGAATGCACCTGAGCGTTGATACGTTTTTTATATTGCATGCACCATCCTTCTGCTCAACAGGTTCACCAGCAAAAGCACAAGCTTCTGTATAACTTCCAAGTCTTTGCCTCTGTAATCTTTAAGTTTCTTTACTAGAATTCTCCCATGGCTTCACCCATATTTTGGCCGCACAGAGCCTGGTTTCACTGCCGTCCATTGTCTCTACTCTGAGGTAGTACAGCAGGCCTGAGACGACCTGCTCCTGGGCTTTCACCACCTTGGAAAACGAAATACTGGCATTCTGTTGCCTGTTGTATTCATCGACAGCAAAGCGTCCGAGGTCTTGAATCTCTTTCTTGTGTTCAAACCCGGAATGTCGAAGATCTTTTTAGTCCTTGCCTGACCGCCGGCTAAGCCTTGCGGAGAGCCATTCTTATTGAGTACCCTAGGCCCTGAGCCACCCTGCTGCTGTTCGCTTCGTGGCACTGCTATATTCGCTTCGACCGCTCTTCCTGCGATGACATGTTTCTCCAACAAGACTCTGTCGGCAACATTGGGATCCGCGAAGACCACAAAGCCGAAGCCGCGAGCAGTCCCTGTGTTTCGATCCCGCATTATCACGCTGTCAACGACCTCGCCGTAGTGCTTGAAGTAGTCTCTCTTCGCCATTGTCATCGACGAAGCAGTGTCGCTGTGGGAGAGGTATAGAACATGTTTGACAAGGTTCAAATGCCTCCGTCGGTGCTCATTTAATACACGCGGAACTGGAAGCCTGAGCTATGTTTAATGGTCGAATTCTTAGGGTGACTCTGCAACATGAATTTAATTGCCGTCACGATCACAGTTTTCCTTTGTTCAAACCTTGAAGTCGAAGAGTTGAAACAATGGTTTGCAAATTTGAATCTTTGTGTTCAAATACTGGTGCGTTGGTTCATATATATCTGATGTGAATGTATTCTTGATTGTTGGTGTATTGACAATTTTGATTGTATCACTGTGTTGCATAATACTGCGTTACCGTAACTGTTGCTTGGTTAACGCCTCTCCTTCCACGCAATTAATACTCCCGAATCCTGACGTTTGTCTGTCATACCATCAACTCTCCGCCTTCCCATACCACTGGTCCTCTCCATTGGTTGCTGCATCCTGAATACTCGTGGATCCCTATTGCGTTCATACATCATACCGATTCATCTGTACACTCGACTCTGGTCCTCCCGTTTGGTGGTGCCACCATACCTCCCTCCGTTGCATATGTTAAACGCTGGTATACAAAATATACAACATCGGTCCATAATATAAACTATATAACGCGGTCTACCATCATACCACGTTGCCTTTCGAACACTGTTGACAAAGTAAATTGAACAGGCTGGTCTGGCACATTACATATCGGAACAGGTCGTTTCTGTACAGAACCGATCACGGAACCAGTCCAAGGGTCAATGCGCCCCTTTTTAGTGTCAAACCGTCGGCCTAACCAGGTGGTTCTGGTTTCTTCATTTCTAAAACACTGGTATTAAGAGAGGCAGCGGTATTAAGAGGCACGTTGGTGCAGTTTTTTGAGTCATTGTTTGGTGAAGTTTTTGAACGCTGTCCATATTTATTTCCGAGTTGTCTATGCACTGTTCAGCACCAATAACTTTGCGGGAATAGAAACGCCGGAATCTACTTTAGTCAAATAGAAAGCGCCAGGCCGCAGCAAACTGAGCTGTGAAGTTGAAACGAAGTCCTTTGCTTCGTACAGAGTTTCCATCCGCTTCAAGTTTTCCACGAAATCTTCAGAAAGAAACTCGTTACCAGAATCAAGTTTGTCTATGCATTGTTCAAATTTTATGTGTTCAAATTTTATATGTGCTTAACATTTGAATCGCCTCAAATCATAGCTGTTTAAAGCCTGAAGCCGTTGAAGTTGTGGAGACCCACATAAAACCATATAATGATAACGAGACAATTACTCTATTGGGTACTGCTCTCTGTCTCAGTCTTGAGACTATAAAAGGCGGAACTTCCAAGTTTTTACAGGATTTCAAGGAAAATAAGTCTGGTCCTGACAACAATTTGATTGGTCAATTTGGTGTAGGATTCAATACTACTTCTGTCGTTGCTGACAAGATTGCTGTCTCAACAAAAAGCCCGAAGTCTGATAAGCAGCGTGTGTGGGAAGGAAACCATCAACTGGCTCGTGTTTGGGTTTTGAAATTCATACACTGTTCACCGCACCACATTTTTGACAAGATATGTATTTCCTCCATTAGAAAGGCCGAGTGCATACTTTGGTGGTTGATAAATTATTGTTGGAAAGTCGAATGCTTTGTATTTTGCACAAGTCCATATTATCTTTGCTGTAGCAGACTCTTTTAGAGATGCCAAGTTGAATTGGTTAAAATGATTTTGGTGATTGAAGTCGAAGAGTTCTTGCCTGTTTATTTTCAGAAACTTTGTTTCAGTTCTGTGGCTTTAATTTGAGAAGACAGTTGGTTCCAGACCTAAAGCAATCTTTCTAAAGTTGGTTCATGACCTGCATAGGCCAACTTTGTATTTTCTACAGCGACTTCCATAAAGAATGATCTAGCCCCAAGGCTACAAACTTGTATTTTCTGTGGTTACACTTATCTACAGCCACTGTTCTTCCTAACATTTGCTGAATTTAAAGAACAGAATCTCTGAAAGTCTGGTGATATTTGTATAATTTTGACAGTTTCAAGATATCTCTGGTTGATTTTTCCCTTTAAGCTATACGGCTCTCTTGTGCAACTTGAAGATATTTAGCAGCTTACATTTTTCTGTGGGATTTGGAGATTTTTAAGGTGTAGAAAAATGGCTAAGCTTGAAAGAATATTAGAATTATTGAGAACTCTAATCATGTCCACTACTAATAGCACAGTCAAAATTAACAAAGCCTCTCTTTCAGACATTCAAACATGTCTGCAATATGCACAAGAAAAGATAGAGTTTTTGCAGCTTGAGACAAAGCTACAGCAGGAAGAATTACACAAATGGAGTCATCATTCTGAACCTGTTTCTGTTCAGAACAATGAAGCAGACTCCCATAAACAACAAGTTAATATTGTTCAAGTTCATTCAGTGCCCAATAAAGCAGCAGCTGTACATGCAGATGCAGAAACCAAGACTGCACTTCCCAAGCCCATCATCAGACCTTGGGAACAACTTGTCCACAACAAGCACAGAACCGGTCTTGGATATGACAAGGACTTGTCCTTTCATATTCCAGACTATGCCAAGCCCATTCAGTTTCAGAGTGTTGGTTTCATTAATGACGGTTCACCTGCTCCTAATGACAGTTCAGCTTCACCTGTTCTAGACTCTACCCCTCTTCCACAGCAACAACAACAACAGATCGTGAAATGCCAACACTGTGATCGAGTTGGCCATTTGAAAGATCACTGTTTTGATCTTCATCCATGTAAGCACTGTCATAAAACCAGCCATTCTTCACACAGATGCTTCAAAAACAAACGTCCTGCAAGAACAAAGATTCATCTTGGATGGATCGCTTCTTGGCAATGGGCATCAACAACCAATAAGATATTCCAAACACATGTCAGTTTTGTTCCAGAATATTAAACAGTCTTGCAGTTGAGTTTTCTCCATCTTCTCACCTTGTATCTGACAGGGGGGAAAATGATGGTCATCTACAAGCTTCAAAGTCACATCAAGCGAGCCTGAGCCACAACCTGCCACACCAGTTTCAGAGTTGCAGCCAGAGACATAGATGCCCGTGATCACAGATTGAGAACACTTCCTCTAGCAGAAGACACCAGCTTCTTGCCAGTTTTGGAAGAGTTCCAGGAATTGCATTAAGCATTCCAGAGTTGTTGGTTATCCTTAAACCATCACAGGTTGAGACTTCCCTTTTCAGGTTGAAGTTTTACCTTTTATGCAGGGTGAGACCTCCCTTTTATGGTTGAAGGTTTCCCTCTTTAAAACAATATGATCACTTCCTCTAGCAGAAAGCTTCAGTTTCTTGCCAGTTTTGGAAGAGTTCCGGGAACTGCACTAAGCGTTCCAGTGTTGGTGGTCATCCTTAAACCACCGCCCTTTTTTATCAACATTTCATAGAGCACATTCAGCCTAGTGCTGCCATGCATTTTTTGCACATTTTGTATTACAGCTCTCTTCTTGGACTCATACATAACCCTTCGGATTAAGGGGGGGAATGTTGGACACCTAATCCTAAAGGGTTAGCGTGGAAGTTGAATGGACAAAGTAGTCCAAGAGACCTTGGGATCTGAATCCCAAGAGTCACCTATTGTACTATAAATGTACATCTATTGTTAATAAAAATTGTACTCAATGATTTATCTTTCCATCTGTCTCACTGTCCATGTGAGTTTAACAGTTGGAAATGCTGAAAAGCATGCTGGCGAGACTCATGCATAGTTGAGATGGGTTTTCCTTGTTGGATAAGGCTCTTCTCTATTACAGTAAGATTGTTGCCGTGAATCCTTATGGTCCGATTCCACCTCCTAACTTGGGTCTTATATTAGAAATGCCCTGATTTTGAGGGATACCA
Organism: Pinus tabuliformis; assembly: GCA_031772625.1. Classification (NCBI taxonomy): domain Eukaryota; kingdom Viridiplantae; phylum Streptophyta; class Pinopsida; order Pinales; family Pinaceae; genus Pinus; species Pinus tabuliformis. The sequence goes on along the minus strand of CM062815.1, from coordinate 634,870,435 downwards.
CCATGTTTATATGTATGACTATTTGTGTTAGGAGAAAGTGGAGAGGACTGGATGAATACTCAAATTCTATTGCACACACTAGACCCTTAACCTAGCAGCGTGCCGAAACCTTGCCTTGAGTAGCAGGGAGGTTCCGAGAAGGTTGCAGAAGGCCCAATTATCCAAATTGGGAGTTTGGATAGCCGTTTTTGCACTATTTTTTGCCAGGATTTCAATGGTACTTTCTGTTTCTGAAGTTGGTCTCTCCATTCTCTACCCATATTTTGGCTTGGAGGTATCATGGTTGTCATTTATTTTTTCTTGTACTTTTTATCTCTTTTATCCCACTAATAGAAAGAAGGCCTCCCCACTATTGAGCAGGGTCTGGAGACGTAGTATGAATTGGACGAACTCCATAATCAAATCATTGTGTCATGTTTTTTGTGTTCTTCTAATTATTTCCGCATTGTTTATGTGCTTTTAAAATCCACATTTAATTAACTCTGCTATATGTAATTCTAATGCATCTGTAATTAAAATATCTTGGATCAACAAGTCTTTACGAAATAATTTATGCATAATATATCTTTAGATAGAGGCCATTTCTAGCCTTTTCTAAAGAAACACCATCATAATCGACCAGCTCATAGGCCCCTTCTTCTAATACACATTTTACAATGTAAGGGCGATGCCACATAGGCTCAAATTTACCTGCACCTAGTTTGTCATGAGCTTGATCGTAGACCAAGACTAGGTCACCTTTTTCATAAGAAAAAGGAGTCATGTTTTGATCAAATTGAGCCTTAACTCATTTTTTATGAGCCTTGATAGCTAGTGTTGCCTCACAGAGAGTTTCATCTAGATGTGCTACGTGCAAAAAATTCTCTTCCTCTGTAAAGGTAGATGGTAATAACTTGATGCCTAGCTTCAAAGATGGAATTTCCCATTCAATCAGTAAAACTTTCTCCAAAATGTAGACAAGTTGGAAGGGAGTGAAACCCGTAGATGTTTTCACAGTAGAAAAGTATGCCCACAAGGGTGAAAAAGGCATGGCATGCCAGTTTCCTTTATGAATGCCAACTATCTGTTTAATCATTTTCGTTAAAAAAAATTAATAGCTTTGAATCAACCATTTTCTTGTGGACAATAAGGAGTAGAGCTATCATGGTGCAAGATGAGTTGTGTAGATAGTTCATTCATCATAAAATTTTGAGAATGTCTACCATAGTACATAAAAATGGCTTGTGGGAAATCGAACTGAGAAATCACATGATTGAAAATGAAAACTGTTGTAGTTTCATTGTCCTCCTTGTATGTAGGCATCGCCTCGGCCCATTTCGTAAAATAATAAATTGCAAGGATAATACACCCATGCCCCCAACCAAGTGAGGGTTACATGTGACGAAATATATGCCCCATTTTGAAAAAGAACTGACAAATATAATAGGGTGAAGAGGAGTTCAGGGAATTCACATCTTGCGATCATAAACCTGGAAAGTATGGCATTTTTTTGACTGTGATTATGAAATCTTTAAACATGGAAGGAAAAAAGTAGCTAGCATGCAATATATTTTGGAGAGTGGAATACCTAGACATATTACCACCACACACTCCAAAATGGAAATAGTTTAGTCATTTTCAGCCTCTTGATAAGTTAAGAAATGTTGAAAGATAGAGTCAGCACTGCGATGATAAAGAGTATCACCAACAATATTATATTACTAGGATTGGTAGCAGATGCAACGATGATGTGTTTTATATAAATTATGCCTAAAAGTTTGGGTTTGAAGGTATGTGATGATATCTCCATACCAAGGATTAGAAGTATTGATCAGAAAGAGAGATTCATCTACCAGAGAATATCTTACCATTGTTTCTGTGTCAATATAGAGAATGTCACGTAATAATTCAATGAAAACTAATGATTTCTTTGATTTATATCGTTCAAATTCCAAATCGAATTCCTATAAGATGACTATCAATTTGGAATACTTGCCCCTTCGCAATTGTTTGGTAAGAATATACATCATAGCGTTGCAATCCGGAATGATTATTGTTTTTCGCAAGAGTATATAGTGACAAAAATGTTGAATAGCTTTAACGACTGCCAAAGCTAATTTCTCCACATGTGAATACTTGATCTCAATTTTGGTGAGATTTCTACGTAGGTAATAGATTACATGTTGGTTGTTAGATTCCACTTCCTGAACTAATACCATGCTAATGGTGGCATCTGACGTACCTAGATATAGAAACTAATCACGATGATAATCAGGCGTATGCAATAACGGTGCATGGGTCAATACGGGTTTCAATGCATCAAAATCCTTTTCAACAAGCTCGTCCGAAATGAAACAAATTCCTTTTTTAAAAATTTGAGTAAAACCTTTGGTTAGTTCAACATAGGTAGGTATGAATCTACGTAAAAAAAATTCTTTCCACAACAAAATTTGGAGTTGATGAAGATTAGAAGGAGAAGGAAAGTTTAGGATTGCCTCTACCTTAAAAGGATCAACACAAATTCCTTCTTTCGAAACAAAAAATCTTAGTAGTCTACTAGATTGTACGTAAAAAATGCATTTGTTTGGGTTCAAATGAATATTGTAGTGCCTACATATAATGAATATTTCTCTGAAACGCGTTGGATGGTCATGTCGTCTCTGTGAGTGAGCTAGTAGGTCATCTAGGTAGGGCTAAACAATATGTTTGATATCATGAAACGCATAAGACATTTCTCTTTGAAAAGTTGCTCCAACATTCTTCAAACAAAATGGGATTTTGCGATAAGAAAAAGTTTCCCATGGACAAATGAATGCAGTCTTATGTTTATCAGTAGGGAGTATGTTTATTTGGTTGTAATTGAAAAATCCATCCATGAAAGAGAAAATCTCATTTTCGGTACAATCCTTAACAATTTGATTGATATAGGGTGTTGGATAATTGTCCTTTGTACAAGCTTTGTTAATATCCCTGTAATCGAAGCATACTCTAATGGTTCCTTATTTCTTATTGACTGGTACAATATTGGATACCCATTGAGTCAAAGGGATGGGGTAAATAATTCATGCATTTAATAGGTTTTCAACTTCAACCTTTATAGTAGCAGCTTTTCCCAGATGAATTGGACGCAATATCTGTCTAACAGGTTTTGCATCTAGATAAGTCTTAATTTCATGCACTACAATACTAGGATCGATTCCCGAAATTTCTTCATAAGACCAAGCAAAAAAGTCACGAAATTCTTAGAATAGGGCTTTATATGTTTGAGTTTCTTCAAAATAAAAAGAAGCACCTATATGAATATTTTTAGTAATTCTTGGCTTCACTAAGGGCTGATATGTTTCCTAAATTCTTTTCAGATTCAGAATGAAGGATAGACATCGGGGATTTAGGATCATTTACAATCTCAGATTAAAACATAAATGAAAAATACTTCTAAATTCTGTCAAGGCAGGGTAAGAAAGATGAGCAATGATGGTAATCATCCCATGGAATTTCATCCAAAGTCATTACCTCCATGATGAACTCATCAGTCATAAACTCTTTATTAAAAGGATAAGGTACTGATATTGGTTCTAAACGAGACAAATGAGAATAATCATCGATAATCATATTCATTCGATAATTTTTAGATGGTGAGAATTTGGAAAAGGATTGAACTGCCTAATAGGCCAATTCAAAAGGGCTAAGAGGCATCTGACCATTGTACAAGGCTAATTTTGACTTTGAAGGAACTTTCCAAGGATTGGAAGATTCAAAAGTGTTTGATGTAATCATATTCACTTAGGAAACATTATGAGGAATATTTAGCCGAGGGAATGTGAAAGTTCCCATAAGAGACAAGTCTTTTAGAGGAGCAACACCAACATCCTCATATGCAGTAATCGATTTTCCAACAAAAGGAACACAACTAGTAGAGTTAGGGTCTGAAGTGTAATAAGATATCTCATCTACTTTCATAATTTTTTCTTTATGACAAAACATTATCATTCGAAAAAATGATGAGACCATGGAAGCCATGGCATAAGTCCAACTTCATCCTAGTAAAAGGTTATTATCAAGTTGAGCGTCAATGAACTTAACTTCAATTGCAACAATTTTACCTTCTAATTCTATACGCAAGTCATTCAAAAGTCCATAAGGTCAAAAACCTCTTCCATCAAAATATTTCAAAGTCGTGGGAGATTGATTGATTCCTCAAGAACACAAAGCTCTCCAAAAAGAAATAGACATAATGCATGTAGACACTGCTTCGTTAATTACCATTCGAAAAACTCATTTGGTTTTGACAAAAACTGGTATCTGGAAGGCTGGTTGATGTGGGAGTCTGGGTACATGATTTTTAAGATAAAAAATGATTAGATTAGATTCCTGGGGATCAAGTTATCCTATGGACAATAACAACAATTTCCTTTGTGTTGGACAAGTTTACGACACTTTGAGAGACAACATTATTGAAGGTGGCATAGCTAGATCTTCAATAATGTTGTAATTCTAAGCAGCTCTAGCATGAGGATTGAAATTTGATTCTAGAAGAACACCCTTAGGAGTTGGTCAAATCACCATATAAGGATTAGGTTTTTCAATTTGTAAAGTTTCAGAAGGAGGAGGAATTGATCTGGAAGAATGACCAAGTGAACTGGAATCATTTCCATCTACACTAGGATTTTTAGACCCATAGTCTTTAGACCTCGTAGCCACCATAGCCACCATATCTTTTGAAGACATCATCACGATGTCTTCCAATGTGGTAGAAGAATATGGGCTATGGGAAACTTGCTATAAAATTATATATTAGAGAGAAATGGAACACATAAAATATTGTAGAAATATAAACACAGAAAATGCATAAATCAAGAGAGACACAGATATACGTGGTTCACCCAATTTGGGCTACTTCCACAAAGAGATAACTAGTCATTCTTTTTATAGTATACAACAAAATGAAGAGATACAACCTATAGAAGATCCACTATAAATCCATCTTTGCTCTCACATAATCTCCTCTCTCTTTCTCACTCAGAATACACATATACACATCTGCAATAATATTCCATCATATATAACGAGGGGTTTCCTTCTAGGGGAAAAACCTAAATTAAACATAACTTCTACTGTCAGATCATTTGCCTAATGAACGGTCCAGATTGACTATGAAATTACAATATTTTACAAGGAAATTTTACATCTATTTTTAGCTTCACGGGTGCTACCCACAAACCCCTGCTAGTGACCTGCTGTCCCCTGACCCCCCAGCAGGCAAGGGATTTTCCCCCCCACGTGGAGGGATGTACAGTGTTCGTGTGGTATAATTTTGGCTGAAACAAATACCTTTGAATAAATAACATAATCATGCTCCACACCCAACAATCTCCCACTTGGAGATTGATGATAGCAACTCCACCGCTACTTCATTTGTTGGAATATGAATCCACTTTGTACCCAAATGTTTCTCATCTTCATCATCATACTTGAAGACAAATTGAAACTGAGCAGAACCTTGGTTTCTACCTGGCTACAACTTTTGTTAACATATTTGCAGGATTTTGGCTAGTGTGTATCTTTTCGAGCTTCAATTGTCCATCTTCGAACATTGATGGTATGAAATGGTACTTGAGCTATATGTGTTTAGTCTTGGAATGAAATATAGAGTTCTTTGCAAGATGAATGACACTTTGGCTGTCACCGTATAACATGCCCAACTCCTTCTTACCTAATTCATCCAGAAACCTTTGTAGCCAAATCATTTCTTTACTAGCCTCTATAGTAGTAACATACTAGTCTTCTGCTGTTGAGAGTGAAACAACACTGCCATTTTGAAATTCAACTGATAATTGTTCCACCTATAGTAAACACGTACCATGTGGTGCTCCTCCTTTTATCTCTGTCACCTACCATATATGCATCAACATATCCCTATAAAGAAATGTTTGAACCACCAAAGCACAATGTCTGATATTTGGTACCTCTCAAATACCCGAGAATCCACTTCATTGCCATCCAATGGTTTTTTCCTAGATTTTTCATGTACCTTCTTACAACTCCCACCGCATGTAAAATATCAGGCCTTGTGCAGACCATTTCATACATTAAGCTTCCAACTGTTGATGCATATGGAACTTTAGACATATAATCCATATCTTTCTAAGTCTTGGGACACATCTCCTTACTTAGTTTGAGATGTCTAGCCAAAGGTGTAGTAACTTTGCATTCTAAACATTATATCTTTCTAATGCCTTTTGTGTGTACTCACTCTGAGACAATGTTAATTTGTGGTTTTTCATGTCTCTAGTTACTCTCATACCAAGGATTTGTTTTACAACACCCAAATCCTTCATTGAAAAGGAATTTGCTAGTTTTTTGTTGAGCACATTTATTTCTTGCATGTTAGACCCTGCAACAAGCATGTCTTCTACAAACAATAATAATATAATATAACTACCATCATTTTTCCTCTTGAAATAAAAGCAATGATCAGAGTGACATCTAGTATAACCTTGTTCAGACATGAACCTGTCAAATTTTAGATACCACTACCTTCGAGCATGTCTTAAGCCATACAAGATTTTCTTCAACCTGCACACTAGTCTCTACTTCCCTTTGTCCTCATATCCTTGTGGTTGCTTCATATATATCTCTTCCTCCAAACCCCATGGAGATAGGTTGTGTTTACATCTAACTACTCCAGATACAAATCTTCTGCTCCTACTAGACTTAAAATATTTCTGATTGAAGTCATTTTAACAACAGGAGAAAATATCTCATCAAAGTCTATACCATTCTTCTATCCAAACCCCTTCACCACAAGTCTAGCTTTATACCTTTTCCTACCTCCATATTCTTCCTTCAATTTGTAAACCCATTTATTCTGCAATGTTTTTTTACGTGCAGGCAATTTGAAGAATTCCCAAGTCTAGTTATGTACCAAGGAGTCCATCCCTTCTTTCATGGATAGCTCCCACTTCTTCCCGGTTTGTACTTGCACTACATCTTCATAACATTTGGTTCACCAGAATCTGTAAACAATAGATAATATAATGAAGGAGAGTATTGTTCAGGGGGTCTACTTATCCTGGTATATCTTCTAACACCACTTTCAGGTGTTTGAGGTGCCTATTGTTGTTTTGGTTGTTTTTGTTGTTCTGGTTGTTGATCATTATTTAGTTTTTTTGTGATCTCATCAAGCACTGTGTATTTTCTGTTTTCTTTTTCTTGTTTCTTTTACTGCATCTGATCCTTATAGAAAACATTCTCACTGAATATGTCATCTATAATCCTAATGATTTTTCGATTTTCATAATCATATAAGCGATAACCAAAATCGTTCACACCATATCCAATAAAGGTACATTTATTTTATTTTGCCTCAAGCTTTGTTCTATTTTCTTTATTAAAGTGGATAAAGGCTTCACAACCAAAAGTCCTTAAAAATGAGTAGTTTGCCTTTTTACATGTCCATGCCTCCTTTAGAATACCTCCATCCAAGGAACTTGAAGGCCCTCTCCTTAGTAGATAAACAAAAATATCTACAACATCTGGCCAAAATTGTAAAGGTAATCCTGCATGCAATCTCATGCACCTTGCATGCTCCATGATTTTCTTGTTCATCCTCTCTAACACACCATGTTCTTGTGGTGTTCTTGGAACTGTCTTCTTTCTACGAATTCCATGCTCTGAATAGTACTCATCAAAATCTTTGTTGTAATGTTCACCTCCATTGTCTATTCTGAGACACTTTAACCTTTTTCCTCTCTCATTTTCAACCATAGATTTCCATTTCTTGAAAGTATCAAATACATAGATTTATTTCGAATACAACAAATCCAGGTTTTTCTGGTTGCATCATCAATAAAAGTAACATAATAATGAGAGTGACTGAGAGATGATACTTGAGCAGGTCCCCATACATCTTTATGCACAAGCTCTAATTTTTTCGCTCTTCTTTTCTTTCCCAACTCTGAGGAATCTGACTCTCTTTTGTTTTCAATAAACACAATTCTCACATAATTCCAAATCAATATGCTCCAAACCTGGCAACAAATTTCTTGAGTGAAGAATCTTCATCCCCTTCTCACTCATGTGCCCGAGCCTATGATGCCACGATGTTGTATCTTCTCATATAGAGGTTAAATAATTAACAAAATTAGAAATACCATTGCATATATACAATGTACCAACCTTTTCTCCTTTTTCTATTATTAAGGCTCCTTAAGTGACCTTCCAGGTTTTATTTGTGAAAGTAGTTACACAACCTTCACCTCCCAACTTCCTTGTTGACATTACATTTTTCTTCAGATCTAGAACATGACTTACCTCCTTCAATAGCCATTGGTTTCCATTATGTTGTTTGATGAAAACTTTACCCATTCCAATGATTTTACAAGGTTTATCATCACCAAACGAACCTGTCCAATATTTACTTGAACATAATCATGAAATTTTTTCCTATTAGGTGTGGCATGGAATGATACCCCTGAATCTACCACCCAGGAATCAATAATATTTTATAATGAAAGAGTCAAAGCATATTGCAATACATCACCTGTCACATTTGCTTCATCATTATTTTCTTGCTGCGTGTCTCCTTCTTTTATCGTCCGAGACTTATAACCTTTCTTCTGGTGTCCTCTCTTCCCGCATTTCCAACACACTATCCCATATCTAGACTTGGATCTGCCTTTCCTTGACTTACTGCGATATCTTGGGCTCTTTCCTCTTTCTATTTTTCTTCCCCTAGTCTCTACAGTCAAAGCATCACCTAATGTCTCACTAGAATTTTTCCATTTCATTTCCTCACTATGAATTACATCCACAACATCATCAAACTTTAAAGTACTAGATCCAGAGACAAAGTTACTAATGGCCATAACTAAACCATTCCAACATTCTAGCAATGAGCACAGAAATAACAGAGCCCTAACTTCATCATCAAAATTTACCCCTACAGAACTTAACTGGCTCATAACCGTATTAAATTCATGTAAATGATTAGCAATAAATCCACCTTCTGACATTTTCATATTAAATAAATGCTTCATAAGAAATACCTTATTTTAGGTCGAGGGTTTTTCATATAGTTTGGAAAATGCCGAAATTAAACCCTCTGTTGTAGTTTCCTTTGAAATATAAAGCCTACTGATGCTGCTAGGCACAACCATATTGTTCCAAGTGCCTTTCTGTCGAGAATATCCCATTTTGTGTATGTCATAGTTGTCAACTTATTTGTCTTTCTGCTCAATGGTAGGTACATATCTTTCTGATACAAATAATCTTCCATCTGCATCTTCCACAGCTGGTAGTTTTGGCCATTAAATTTTTCGACCCTAAACCTACCATCTTCTGCCATTACTCCAACTTGAACCAGGAACCCTTCTCTCCTCGATTTTATCAACCAAATAGACCTTTGGATCTCATACTAGTTGTTAGAAAATTATATATCACAGTGTAATGGAACACATAAAATTTTGCAGAAATAGAAACACAGAAAACACATAAAGCAGGAGAGGCAAAGATATACGTGGTTCACCCAAATTGTGCTACGTCCATGAAGAAACATCCAGTCCTTCCTTTTATATTATCTAGTAAAATGAGGAGATACAACCTACAACAGATCCGTTGTAATTCCCTCTTCACTCTCACGCGATCTCCTCTCTCTTTCTTGCTCAAAATACACATATAAACAGCCGTAATAAAATTCTCTCATATATAGTGTGGGGTTTCCTTCTAGTGAAAAAATCCTCAAATAAGCATAAATTATACCGTGAGATTATCTGCCTAACGAACAGTCCATATTGACTACGAAATTAAAATATTTTACAAGGAAATTTTACATCTATTTTTAGCTTTGGGGGCGCTGCCCCCAAACCCCCATCGGGGACTCGCTAGCTCCCAGACCCCCCATCCGGGGGGGACTAACCCCCCTGCACCCCAAGCGTGGAGGGGTGTACAGTGTTCTTGGGGTATACATCCGGCTAAAACAAAAGACCTCTGGATAAAGAAGATAATCAGGATCCACACCCAACAAAACCATCATATTGTCTTGAGAAGGAAATGGATCCTTCAAAACAAGGGGAGTAGATGAAACTTTAAAATATTTAGAAACTTCAGCGTGATGAGGGAATTCCTTGGTGTAATGATGATCATCACAAATTAAATAAGGATAGTGAGGTTTCTTCTTTTTGTTGGATGGTTCATTCTTTTTTGATTTCTCCCTGGGAGCAGTGTTTTGCTTTGTTTTTCCTTTTCCTTCTTTTTTACCTCCAGATTTCTTGTTCTTACCAGTAGATGAATCTAAGACATTTATGTCAAAAGTAATTTAATGAGAAGGATTTTCCTCGGGTGAATCTCGTAAGGCCAAAATCTAAGTCTTCTTAGAATTTTTCTTTTTAGTGTTAGATTGTTGGCTAACAGAACCAATCACACCATCTGTGGAGTGTGTCTTGTAAGAGTTTGGTTAGTTTGACCTAGACGAGGAAAATATGGAAAATTTTCATACAAAGTGTCAGATTGAGTATAAATAAGATCTAAGCATTGGGCACAAGCGTTAAATTGATCTTCAATTACAACGCCACCTTTGGCAACATCTTCAGTAATTACAGCCAAAATTGATTTTATAAAGCATTCGGCTAAAATTTGATCTCAGATATAGACTTTAACTAAATCATGTCTTCGTCTCCATTCATGAATATTTTCTAAAATATGAGTAGACATAGACTATTTTATAGAAGATTAAAGTTCAGTATCATTATCATATCATATGGGTAACTAAAAATGCATCAAAAAAGAAATGACAAGGGCATTGAAAGTACTAAAAGAAGATCGTCGTAATTCAACATACTACTTGGTTTCTGAATTGTTTAAGATCTACAAGAAAATTCGTAACCTAATGGAATCATTGATTAACGAGTTTGATGCACATGAAATATGATAAGTCATAACATGATTTGATGGGTCCTCTCCTGATTTACCTTCAAATTTCGGAATGTCTTTGGGCAATTCATGGGGATTGTCGACCAAAAAGGTAAATAGAAAATGGGATCATTTGTTAACCGAGATAGATCCATAAAATCCAAAATTGCAATAAATGGTACTTGATGGTTAGGATCCTACTGCGATTATTGATAACATTCAGGGACAAGTCTTGTTCTTGGGGGGGGGGGGGGGGGGATACCTAAGATCTCCTAGAGTAGTTGGAATTTTCATACCTCCAAGATATCTAGGATGAACCATACCAAATTGCAGTTGAGTTGATACTTGAAAAGTATGAACCGGTATGGTTGATTCTGGAAAGGAGGATTCTGACCCATTTGACCTTGGATAAGCTATCCCTATAGGGTTGACTCTACACAAGTTGATCTTGGAATAATTGACTTTGAAAAGGTTATCCTTGTAAAGGCTTCCCTTGAAAAATTTGACTCTGGAGTTGATGCTGAAAATCATGTCCCTAAAATGACATCTACATATATGGTATACTAGGCTATAGCACAGGCATTTGGGGTATAGACTGAATCATATAAATAGTTTTATAAGGAGATGCATGAGAAATAGCCTGAGTAGTTGGTTACACAGTTACTTGAGAAGTAATTAGAACAATTACTTGTGATACTCCTGGGATAGGAGTTTGTGGATAGCTTGAAACTTGAATTTCAATAGAAATTTGTACAATAGATTGAAGCGGAGTTTGTGGAGAACTTGGGATAGGCTACTAGAGTGATTGATGAACTGGTGTTTATGGGTTACTATCGATAGGTTGTTGGACTTGGATAAGAATACCTTCAACAAGAATTTGTTGAATATGTTGTCCAACAAGTTGAACAGGTTCATAATTTGGCACTTTAGGAACAACTTTCATTGGTTTTTGATTATATGAAGGATTTCAGATTGTGTTCATCCTAGGATATGGATTGCCGATAACTGGTTGACATAAAATAGGTGGACCTAAACTGGCTTGAGTTATCTAACCATAAGTTGTATAATTTCTGGTAGGAGGTTGCCCTCCAACCATAGCATAAGATCCAACAAAAGGTTGTCCACCAAGAGGAGGATATGATGGTTTCCCCCCAGGCAGGTAATAACTTCCTATTGTGTTAACTTGAGGATTACCTACATTGTCGAAAATCATATTTACATATTGATCATATGTCAAGCCCTGGAGAGTAGAATCAGTTAATCCAATTGACATAGTTGAACGTTGAATTGAAGGAGAAGCTTCTGAATAAGTCCAAGAAAGAGACTAATATCCAGGATGGACTGATGGGCCACCATATAAAGTTTATTTTGAAGAAGTAAAAAACATACAAGTATTTGATGACATAGCTCCAGAAATCATTCTAGACATATCAACGCTTCACACAATGGAAAAAGGAGTATTTTGTTGTGGAATGCGTTAACCTAAAAATTTCGATTGCTACTTCTATGTTTATGAAGAAAACAACAAAAGAAACATAAACAAACTAACTAGACACGTTCCCCAGCGGAGTCGCCATTTTGTTGTTGGGAAAAGTATCTACTCAGAATGCCCCTATCCCACTCTAAGGTGTGACAGTGCCTTAGCAACAAACAAGGAAAACTACTTTCGTATTCTTCTTTATGAAATGTAAACGAAGAGGAAGGATAAACTAACCTGTGTCTTGCGCTAGTTTGTTGATCCAATCGCTCTCCTCTTCGACAGCTTCCAACTACCTGCTCCCTTAGTTGCCCAGCTTCACCAAGTTCCTGCAAGATCACAGAAGAGGAAAACTACACAAAGACATAGCTTTACATTCATAAATAGCTTAGGATCAGATTTAAGCTAAACATGCAAATATAACAAAACATCATTGATACACAAGCATGTAGGAGAAACTCAAATAGTTTTATTGATATAATAAGAAGATCCAGGAGGAGATACAACCAAGTGAGTCCCGATCCAGCATCTACCTCCCAGCAAAGGAATCCCTTCCTCACCTCCAACAAAGCATAAATCACCCAATGCAGTAATCTCAATCTCAAAACCAACAACAATTCTCTGCAAAGTACAAAATTCCAGCCTCTAGATCTCTGGGATGAGGGATCCATATATAGATGTAAGCAGAGAGGATGAGTCAGCTTATCTTTTGACTTGTGGCTTCTCTCTGTTAGTTCTTGCTTCCACTTGGAGGTTGAGAGCCTCTTACTCATCCTTGGTCGAACTCAGTGAGGCAAGTGTCATTGAGGAAGATTATGGAAGCTTCCATTGTCTGTCCACCTCGCAGAATGACACTGCCATTTGGCATTTCCCGCTCAGCGCCCCCTGGTAGTGCATTTAGGTGCGTTGCAACACACCTAGCTAGTGTACTTGGGTGCTATGCAACGCAGGTAGCTAGTGGAGCAGCTGAAATGATCCTGATTTGACTGGTTCTGAGTAGTTTCTGGTGGAGAAATTCTGGGAGAAGCTGTAATTGGTTGACCTTGTTCCTTTAGGGACAGGAACAACACTTTTAGGGACATTGGATCCCTTGGTTTATGGACATTTCATGCTTAGAGCTGTAAGGCACAAAAATGTCTATAACACCCACCAATCTAGATCCCTGCAATATCGACAAAATACCGAAAGAAACCTTCTCTGGTACCAAATGATTTGTAAACTACCATGGATATTCTACTGGACAGTTCGTCATAATAGATTTGATAATAATATATTAAAATTATGATTTTTTACACTATTACAATTTTATTAACTTCTAGATTTATAAATTTAACTGTAATTAGTCCATGAATATGAATGGAAATTTTGTAGAAAAGTAGAAAATGATAAAATAATCTCTAACGCACACATAAGACACAATATATGCTATGGGAAACCCTTTTGGGAGAAACATGAGCTAGAAGGTGAGGTTGATTTGCTCTCTTTCTCTGACTGGAAATATGGTTTCACGTACAAAGAAGTAATCCTTGTCACCCATGGGTTGCTACAGTGCATAAAACCTCTCTATGTGCTCTACCTCCTATCTATCCTACCTATCTTTTCTCAACTATGGAACAAAATGCACTCGAAATAATGGAATGCATCTTCCTCCTAGTTGCCTAGTTTTAACACAACTTGATAGCCTACTAGTGGTTAAGTTTGACTACATAAAATCTTAAATAGAGTTAAAATATAGACTCTTCTAGAGTATTTTACATCAAAAACATGTCACTATCCCCTTTTCCATGAATAATGTGGGCTAGCATGACATCCTTCTGAATTATAGGTGTGAAAATAGGAAGGTCAAGTTTTGAGTGGCATAAATTTTGCATACCGACTCTGATTGGTGCACTTCTTGCACTGTTAGAAAGATATTTGTGTGTAGAATAGCATGAAAGAATGATTTGCTAAAGATGAAAAGTTTTACCTTCAAAAAATGTCATTTTATGCCTCAAAATGCTCCCGAAAGGTTTCAGACAATGTTTTGCCAAACTAGGTGTCACTGGTAAAAATGGTCCCATGAGTTGATTCCTCCATTTTTTCTAATCTTAATGCATTGAGACAGATGAAAAATAATATAATGATCCAATCTGGATCACACATCCCCATTTTGGGAGGTTTTTGTTCCCAAAATATTTTACTAAATGAGGTGTGGAAATATTTCCTTCAGCTTCTCTCTAGTGTACCATTTAGATTTGCTTGGAAGTTGTCCCCTCAAACCACCCTGCCAAAGGTCATCTTGCCACTATCTTGTAGTTCTAGACCTCTTTTACAAAATTGTATCTTCCCTTAACTCTTCCTGAGCATCTGGTGCCAAATCCTCCATAGAAGGTAGGACATGTTCCTCTTCATGATCTAGCATGGAAGGTTAATAGAGTTTCAAATTCTCCACATTCACAGCTGACTAAATGCACATATATGGTGGTAAACTAAGTCGATAGCAATTATCACCCACCTTTTCTAGTATCACAAAGGGACCATAGCTCAGAGCCTTGATTTCCTTACCAGGCCCCTATAGCCTCTCTTTGTTCAATTGTAACCATACTATGTCTCACACCTTGAATGATTTATTTGTTCTGTATTGATCATGTCTGGCCTTATACTTCCCTTGCGACTTTTGTAGTGAGTCTTGTACCTACATATGTAGCTGCAATCAATCTCCTTTAGGAACACATAACTTATCCATCTTGTAGAGTAACTCATCTTGGAGATGGTAGTCAACGGTGTTGTCGCCATCGTGAACATGGCTCTGGCTCTATAAATGCTAATACACCTCCTTGAAGTCCTAATCCTTTGAATATGTCTCTCTGAATGCATCATGGGTGAATGGCACCATGTGAAAGAAGCCCTAAATCTATAATATTTGATGTGGGTGGCCTCGAAAGACTTTTAGCCAACTTGTTAGTGTTTCCCTTCTTATACTTGATGACCCAATTAAATTGTTGTAAAAACCTTATCCACTTGCAATGCCTAGTCTGCTGTAGCTTACTCTGCGTATGAAAATACTATAATGACTGGTAATATGTGTGGAGTATTTTATCCTTTCCCATTAAATAGTGCTTCCACTTCTTCACAACTTTCATAATGGCATAGAGCTACTTGTCATAGGTAGGGTATTTAAGAACTATCCCATGAAATACATCATAATGGTAGCTCCCACTCGAATTTTCCTCCACTTCAAAGGGTCAATGCGAGTTTCGTAATGGAAGAAATGATGCTTGAATGATATTCTTCTTTACCTCGTCGAAATCCTTTTTCTCATTGGAAACTCTTACCACTTGTTTTTATGGCGTGGAGAGGTGTTGCTACTGCTGAAAATGAGGCAATGGATTTCTTCAAGTACTGTGTTGCCCCAATGAAAATATCGACCTCAAAACCATTAGTAGGCATCAGTCATTTCTTGATGTCCTCCATCTTGGAAGGATCTAACTTTAGCTCTCCTCGACCAATCAGATAGCCCAAATACACCAAGGAAGGCTACCCAAACTTGCACTTCTTGATATTTTCTAGCAGCTAGTGCTTCTTCAATGTTTCCAACACCTACATCAAATGTGAAATATGCTCCTCCCAGGTAGCATTGTTTCCTAGTATATCATCCAAATAGACAATAAAAAATGAATCTATAAAAGGGCACAATACATCATTCATTAATGTCATAAATGTATTTGGTGCACTACATAGGCCAAATGGCATAACTAACCACTCATGCAAACCTTGCTTGGTTTTGAAGGAGGTCTTCCATGTATATTGTTCTTTGACTCGATCCTCCTGATATCAAGACTTCAAGTCCAGCTTGGTGAAGAACTTTTCTTGTTGAGTCTGGTCAACTAGATCATTTGTCTTGGGTAGGGGTATCTATTCTTGAGCGTGATTTTATTCAATTCCTTGTAATCTATACACATCCACCAAGTCTCATGCTTCTTTGGCACAATGTTTATGGGTGGACCACATGGTGATCCACTCGTTCGAATGACGCCCTGTTCCAGCAATCACTACAAATGTTTCTTCAACTCACTTGCTTCTATCAGAGACTACCTATACAACCTAATATTTGGCTATGAGGAGTCTGACAATAGTTAGTTCTCATGTTCGAATTCTCTCTTAGGTGGTAACCCATTAGGCTCTCAGAATACATCCTTGTATGCCTATAAAAAATCTTGCAATTGTTGTTTAGGTTTCTTAGTACACCACTCCAAGGATGCCTTGCCTCTTATTGACTCATATTTAGACTAAATTTCTCTTAAAAATAATAAAACATACTTCTTACTGGAACTGATCAATTTCTTGGATTGGTTAGTGCGTACCAGAGAAATCTTCAACTTTACTTTGTGCGCATAGATGATGAACGATTTTCCATCCTTGACGAGCCGATATTGGTTGGCTCTCCTCATGAATATTGCATCACACGTGTACATGTATGGAATCCCAAACACAACTCCACATACATCTAGGGGAACCACATCTAGATCTACTTCATCAATAAAATCAGTACTGATAGCAAATCTAATTTTACACTATTTTGTTACCTTCATCTCTGGATCCTTATTTACCCATCCCATGTGTATGTGGGTTTGGATGACCACGAAATTCTAGCACCAACTTCTTCACCAGCTTTGCTACAATGACATTCCCCTACAATACTGAGTCAAATAGAGCATCAATCTTTATCTTCTTGACCTGTATCTTTATTTGGAAGAGTTTGGTCATTTCTTTATCTTCCTATTGTTGAAGGCTACTCAGATTCACCTACTTCTTCACTGGCATATAAATGATATTCTCATCGATGTTCATGATTCTTTCAACTTGGTTCCTTGAATCTATGGCCATGAAATTCTTCTTCATATTATTTTTCTTCTTGTTCTTTGGGTTTAGCCCTGGATGCAACTTCAAGCACTTATCCTCTGTATGGCCATCAATGTTGTAGTGGTTGGTAAGATATTTTCACCAATGCGTTGTGGTTGTCGTCTTTTTAACTTTTTCCCATTTTTTCTTCTTCCCCTCCTTAGAAGCTTCCTGTTGCTCCTTCTTCTTTGATCCACTTGATTACACTCTTTCCAAACCTATGTTCTCGAGTTATTATGTTGTACACAGACCGATTTAGGCTTGAACAACATCACTCACCCATGTAAATGACAGTGAAGAAAAGCTAAATACTTGAGGAGTACATATCGGTTCTTTGGAGAGATACCCAACATTATATCCATGTTTCTGAATTTCGTGGTGTACTCCTACACGCCTTGGCCTGACTTTTGTCTGAAGTAATGCCACCAAATCCACTGGTCATACAGATACCAAATGGGATAAAAATATAAGGTAATTATGGTTTTGAAATCCTCCCACTTAGTCACTAGAGGTTCTCCCTCCATCCTCAGGGTTTTCATGTTGCTCTCCCACCAAGTTAGTGCATGGCCCTCTAATTTCAGTTACGTGAATGAGATATTTTGTCCTTCATCGATCTGATTGATGCTGAAATAAAATTCTAGTTATTGTAACTAGTGGTTCAACTTCAGAGCATCGATATCATCATGGTATGGCTTGATATCGAATTTTGTGTCCATTTTAAATAGGGACTGTGATTGGTTCACGAGACTCGAACCAGGTTGATCTTTTTCGGGTTGTTTATTTGATTGGTTCTCTTTTTCTTCTTGATCTTTGATCCCAATTTTGATTTTTCCTCTACATTCAAATCCACATCTTCTCCAAACATCCCCAGCTTGATTATCATGACCACCCTAAGGAGGCTTACATTGCGGTTGATATCTGTGACTTGTTGTTCCAACCACGTGAACCTCTCTTTTGTCGGATCACGAGGTTTGTTTATATATTCATCAGCCATTATTAGGCTTCTACAAATTTCAGTCCCACTAATCTAGATCCCTGCAATCTCCAAAAACTACCCAAAGAAAACTTCTTTTATACCAAATGATCCATAAACCGTCATTGATATTCTACTAAGTAGCTTGTCAAAACAGATATGATAATGACATGTTAAATTTTTTAATTTTTACACTATTATAGTTTTATTAACTTCTATACCTATAAATTTAGTTGTAATTAGTGTATGCATGCAAATGGAAATTACACAGAAAAGAAGAGAATGAAAAAATGAAATCACCCACACACAAAAGACGCAGACTATGCTCCGGGAAACCCTTTCGGGAGAAAACCCAACTGGAAAGTGAGCTCACTTCTCTCTCTTTCTCTATCTAGAAATATGCCTATAGGTACAAATAAGTAATGCATGTGGCCTTGTTGTGGTGAAATCACAAACCCCCCATTTTAACTTATTATTTTATAATAATAATGAGGGCCCTTTTCGTAAATTTTCGCTAAACCAAATTTTAATATTTTCTTTTGATTAGGTGTTTGAAAGTTTTGCGAGATTTTTGTTTTCTTCAAATTTCTATTATGATTGGTTCATTGTGTTCGATCTTTCGCTATCTTTCCATTGGTTCTCATTTGAGCTCATTTAGATGCATGGTTTACAAATGGTGTTTATCAAAAGTTCGGTAATTTTACTACTAAGCTAAAATATATAATTTTAATTTTTATAAATTAATTATAAATACTTATTTTATATTAATTTTTATTATTATTTTCGTAACTTTTATTTATTATCAGGTCCGAAATCTTAAGCTATAATATCCCTTTAAGCTCACCTCATCACTCCCCATTTTTGAAGAACTCCTGAAATTCTCATCTCCGTCCTTATCTCTCCTTCCTTCCTCACTTCAAAACATCATAATCATTCACTCCTTTAATTTTAATTTTGAAACCCTTCAATACTCCTTATTCATTACCCTCCTTATCGGCCTCTATTACAAATCCCTTCTAAAAACTCTCGATGGCTATTTAAACGTTTGAGCAAAACGTTTAAATGAATGGCTTCGTATCATATTAGCTTTGTTATATATTAAGTCTTAAATAAAATATAACATTTTAAATAATTTGTTGTAATATAATTATTTAATTCTAATTTTACTTAAGTTAAATATTGATTAAATTTTAGTTTAACTTTTCTATATAATTTAATTGATTTGTAAATCAATTAATTTAATTTACTTATTATAATCTAATTTAATTGTTTTAATAAATTTTTTTATATTTAATTAATATAATAATATTAATTTAATTAATTTTAATTTGTTAATTATTTAAAATTTTAACTTGGTTTAGAATAGAGTTTTTAATTAAAATTTTCTAATTTTCACCTAGCTATGCATATATTTAGAATTCTCGCAAATTTAATTACTTAACTTTGGAGAGGCATATCTCAAGATTTACTTGACCAAATGAAGCTCAAAATACCTTGTTGGAAAGTCGAGACTGAGGAGAATAATCTGGGAATGTTAATTTAGCAGAGTTAACTATTTAATGACCAAAAAAATCAGCTAAGACAAAGTGATGAATTTGAAACAATAATTGGTTTTTCCAAAATTGATTTGGGAAAATTTCATTGGATTTGAGAAAACCGTTGTCACTAATTCATCCTCCAACATTTATGAAAAGCTAACGAGATCCATTTGAAGTAATCACATCTTAGAATTTCTTTGGATTTTAATTTATTTTTAATCTAGACATTGGTTGAAATAATAGTTGTTTGATATTTATTTGGTGAAATAAATTTGTTTTAATTTATGATTTTGATTGGTTTCTAGAAGGAGATATGCCTAATGGGATCAAGCACAACATATTTCGAGGAATGAGAAGTGACCAACAAGGAAGAGGATGGAGGATTGGAAGCAACAACTTCAACAATTCTTCATTTTCAGTTTTCATTATTGTAATTAAATGGAAATTTTGAGAATGAGGAAAAGAGGCTCTTCTCTACAATTAGAGACTATGAAAGAACTATCGTAATAGGAGATTATAGCTTTAGGTGAGGGGAATAATTCGTATATGAGGTTTGGGGAAAACTCTATGATTTTTCTTGTTGTGCATTTGCACTTTTGTAGTGTACTATGAGTTGAATTGTGGAGAGACAAATTATTTTTATTTCTTAAAGAGAAGGTTGTTTTGCACTACTGTTAGTAATTTCTCCAAAGAGCTGAAGTTTATCAAGGACTGAAAATTCTTGTAACGATATATTGGTATGCTTTTAATTAATTTTTATTTCATCAACAATATTGTCTGGGATGTAAATTAATCATTTTGTTATCAGAATTTCTGCAATTGATTTTAATTGTTATTCTAAATAGTGTATTACATTATGATATTGACCACTACTATCATATTGATTGTTTTATGCTATTGAGGTTCTGTAAGAGCTATCGTTGAGGAGCAGAACATAATTAAAATAAAAAAAAATTCGTTGAAGTAGTAAATATGAATGTACTAAGCAATAACTATTTATTTTTTAAATACATTCTAGTTTTGTTTTCTCGTTCATTAATTGAGTGAACTACTTCTTTAATTAATGAAAATTATATAATGAATTCAATCATATAAATAGTCCTCTTTCCTTGGTTAGTTAGTACATATTCTCTTGAGTTGAGAGAATGTTATCCTCTCTCAATTTTAAATAGGATTAGTATTACTTACATATTACCATAGATCTACATTTAAATTTAATTCCGCATTCTACAAGTCCCCTCAAATAGGGGCAGAACTTAGTTGTGGTTTTGTTGAGCTATAGAGATAGCTTAAGGATCAATTTCTTGTAAGATCTCTGTAAGAGGGAATATATGGTTTTTCCCTTTGTATTGGAAAATAATAGATATATAAGCTAATGACGACAGAGAGAGAGTAACTCGACCCAATTGCACCAGTTGGAACCACTACATCAAAGGGATAAGAGCTTAGTTAGGGCCTTGACCAGGTGGTCCCCCTTACATGTTGATAAGGTCATTTTTTACCATTAACATTTCTGGCACTAGAAGGAGGGCCTGATGACTTGTTGCCTTTTGGAGTTTTTGTATTTTAAAGTTTTATTTATCACAATGGCTCCTCCCAAATTTTCCATTTGGAGTTATATCTCAGGACGTGCATCCACCAACACTCCACCGGAAATAGTAAAGAACCTGTGAAAGGTAAAACTTAGTGGTAAGAATAATGCTTTTGCATTTGATAATGCCTTATATTTTATTCAAAGTTTTGCAAATTCTACTTTTCATGATATTGATGAAGGTATTTTATGCATAATTTATACTCTTACATTGTCGGGAAAAGCCAAAAAATGGTCTCAATCCTTTCCAGTTGCCTCTATTCATAGTTGGGATCAATTTATTGCAAATTTCCTTTATGAATTTGACAGGTATAATTATGAACAAGAATGTGATGAATATGACGGTTTACGAAAGTTTGAAAAAGAATCTTTCTTATATTTTACCATTATATTTCAATTAAATTGCTTACGATTCAAAGTTGAAGATAAGCCTTTAGATATTGAATTGATGGAATGTTTTGAATATGTTTGTTCCATTTCTTGCATTTCTTATCCATATAAGACAATTTCGAGATTTTATCAATCTTCTTCATCTTCTATTAACATGACCGAAAATTCTAATATGGAAGTGCATACTAATGATGATGAAGTTAGCTCGACCATGTATGATAAATTCCTTCACTTACTTCGCACCTCTTATAGCAGTAATGATGTTCATGATAATCTCCCACACGTTAGTGAATCACTATCACAAATCTTGGAAGATTTTGATAATCAATTCCAAGAAGATAACAATATTAAACTTGAAAAACTAGCTAGCCCAAAATATGAAAATCAACATGACATGAATTCAGAAAATTAGTTAATAAATCAGTAAGCACAAGTGGAAATTAAGGATTACAATAATGTGAAATTCGCTATAGAAATTTGTGAATGTGATCATGATGTTCAAATACAAAATTCAACGCATCCAAGCAACATTTTTCAGGAAAGCATAAGTAGCTAAATAAATGATCAAGAATCTGAAATTTGTAATGGAGTAAACACACAAGAATCTACAAACACAGATATTTTTAGATTCATTTCTTCGAACTCTCATTTCTCCCTTTATCGTGAAATTTTTGCTAATAGAAATTCATATTCCTTTTTCATTAATGTTATTCCACAACACAAAAAGACTGATATAAACAATTTGGCAAATGGTTTTTATCAAGGTAGAGAGAAAATTATTGATCATTTTTCTGACATAGATGAAAATGTGCTCAATACTCCTTGTTTTGATGCATCGTATGGGAATGAAGAGAATTCTAGTGAATGTCGTGAAGTCATTTATGATGGTGACTTTGACATCGATGTTGATTTATCTTACTCTTCATTAAATCCTCGTGATCAAAGTCAAATCCTATTTGAGAATGAAGAAAACTCTAATTCAGAAATTGTTCCAATAAATTCTTATTTTCAAACAATTAATCATTTTCATGATTTCAACATTCAAGGATCCACCCCAATTTTTTATCGTTATGATGATCAATTTATCAATCCTATTCATAGTCGTGAATCTTTCCCTCTTTCACAAGTTTATGCTCATGACTTTTCTAATTGTACTATCTTTACTAGTTCTTGGGTGAAGGAAATTGTTTCAAGTTAGTCCCAATTGTGTTGTAACATTAATTGTAACAATAGTGTAAATTATGAGTTGATTTCATTATTTTTTCTTCATCTATTTTGGTTTGTTTCAGATTTGTTTTCATCTTGTATTTTCCAGTTCTTAGATTTTATTTACTAGAATATTGAATGATTAAGTGTTAAAGAATTTCAATATACGTGGCTAGAGTATGAAAATGAATCACAAGAGGTAAATTATGTCCATAAACATTTTTGATCTTCCGATTCCATTTGATGGTCATATCTTATCATCTTAATGCTCCTTCTAGAGTGCATATTAAACATGAATCAACGCTTGTGAGTACATTGATCCAACATGTCCAGACATCTAACCTAATTAATGATCTTTCAATAGATTCATCAAGCTCCCATCTGAATTTAATTGATAGATTTGAAGGTTGTTTGGAAGCTTCAATTCTACCGAAGATCACTAATGACTTGTTTTATGTACATAACACTAATGGTTGTTCAACCTCTCTTTCATTTAACCTCTTCCATTCTCTACTAAACGTTCATCCATATTTTTATGATCCCATAAAAATTTGGTTCGAGGAAACTGTCCAAGAGAATATGCTTGTAAATAAACTACTTTTAATAAACATGTTAGCAATTAGTGTGCATACTACATTAATATTTATTTCTATTGGTTTATTTATAATTGTGTTTTTGTTACTGATGTGTGGCATGTACATACATGAAGGAAATAAAATGAGAGAATGGTTACATTGGAAGTATGATTTCACCTAATTTCAGTTTGATTTTTAGATTAGGAATAGAGATAGATTAATTTAGATTTAGATTCCTTTCCTATTTCTATTTATTTCATTCTTACATATTTTTAATAAACATGTAATGAGCCTATGATGCTTCTTTGTTATTTACTCCATTCGCTAACAAATAGTGTTCGGAAAGTATGATTGCTTAAATTATGCTTACGCTGCACTTTCTTATTATTCTTGGTGAAGCTTCGTCACATTTTTGAAATTTGCAAAGAAAATCAGAAATAGTGAAGTTCCAAAAAATATTTGCAATGAAGTGCTCTTGAGAAATATAATTTTCAATTCACAAGAATTTCTATATTATCAATTTTACCACTCTTGTCCCTCAATGTTTTTGTTTTTGTTTTTTGTTTTTTGTTTTTGTTTTTGTTTTTGTTTTTGTTTTTTTTGTTTTTGTTTTTGTTTTTTGTTTTTGTTTTTGTTTTGTTTTTGTTTTTTTTGTTTTGTATTTTTTTTTTTTGTATTTGTTTTTTGGTTTTTGTTTTTTTGCTTTGTTTTGTTTTTTTTTTTTTTTTTTTTTTTTGTTTTGTTTTTTTTTTTTTTGTTTTTTTTTGTTTTTGTTTTGTTTTTGTTTTTGTTTTTTTTTTTTTTTTTTTTTTTTTTTTTTTTGTTTGTTTGTTTGTTTGTTCGGTTTTTTTTTTTGTTTGTTTGTTTTTTTTTTTGTTTTGTTTTTGTTTTTGTTTTTTGTTTTGTTTGTTTTTGTTTTTGTTTTTTTATTTTATTTTTGTTTTTGTTTTTTTTGTTTTTGTTGTTTTGTTTTGTTTTGTTTTTGTTTTTGTTTTTGTTTTGTTTTTTTTTTTTCCCGTTGTTGGACACCTAATCCTAATGGGTTAGTGTGGAAGCCGAATGGACAAAAGCAGTCCAAGAGACCTTGGGATCTGAAACCCAAGAGTCACAACATTGTATTATAAATGTACATCTCCTGTTAATAAAAAATGTACTCACTGATTTATCTTTCTTATTCTTTGCTGTCCATGTGTGTTTAACATGGTATCAGAGGTGGTTCGTTCATAACCTTCTCAATATTATGTAAGCCACTTGTTTTTTGTGGCCTGTGTAAACCAACGCTTCTATGTCTTAATGAGTTTTTTATGGTCCATCTCTGCAAATTAGTCGGAAGTCGTTGAACTCATATATGTTTGGAAGTTTTTATGGTATATAAAAATCATTAAGTGGTGTATTGTGTACAGTGCATGTTTCCTGCGCTTCTGTTGTGCTGTCATCCTGACATTAAAATGCTTGAAGGCTGTCCTATTCCTAAACGTTCACCTGAGCGCTGTCATAACCTGAGCGCTGCCCTGACATATTCATTCGAATGCGCTCAGACTCCAAAACCGGTTCATATTCTCTGCAAACTGGGCTCTGTCCATATTTAATGCATCTGTCCTCAAACGCCTCTGTCGTTCTGTCCACTGAGCGCTGCTTCCCCTCTGTCCTGATGATGGTCTGTCCGAGCTCATTTCGCTCTCTGCGCTGCAAATCTCATTAAAACGCTTCTGCCATTATTCTCTGTGGTATAAGTTCATCGAATCACTCTGGTGCATTAAACAGTCTTGAAACTTTGTTGGTGAGTTTCTCATGAATATTCCCGATAAAGCGCTGAAAAAAAATTCAAAATGAATGAAGATTGTGCGTTGGTATGGACGGTTACACAGATTCATATCATATGTTTCGAGTTCCTTTTTTTAATAGCGCTACATTGAACGCCGACAGAGAACCGTTGTGAACGCTGCTTGAATTGAAATTTGGAGAGAGATGATGCACGATTAAGCGCTTTTTGTGACTCTCCGACTGATACACGAACACGGGAATCGCTTCTATAGCCGACTTGCTGAGGCCGACTCTTTGGAGCCTCAGGGGATCCTGCTGTTCAACAAATTCAAGACGGCGGCGTCGGGAAGAACCCCTGCGCCACAAGAAGTAGCGCGCGTAGATCAAGAAACCGAAAGCGAAGAAAACGAGCGCGAACAGAAGTAGAATGGCGACGATCATGATTTTGCTGCCAATGGCCATCGCCTTTGAGGAATTAGCTGCATTATCCCCGTAATAGTTATCGTTCCTGTTGAAGTTATCGTAAGGATCCTTGGCCGTATGCGAACTGGACATTACAAGCGTTCTCGGTGATTGCTGTGATTCTGTAATGCTCGAGTCGACTCAGAGGCCGCCTTATATGCAAAAGAAAGGCATCGGCCGTCAATAGGTTGAAAGGCAGAGGGAAATTCCAAGAAGGCGGCTGTGAGCCGCGTGCCCTAACTGTTCTTTTTCTTTGATCCCCGCTGCCCTCTGATCATGTGAGGTATACCCCAGAGCAACTCGAAGATTTGCTGGCTGATCTGTTCACTGAGAAACCAACAAGAATGTCAAATTGAGCCGGAAAATATCATTCGCGGCGCTCTTTTGCGGCTCGCGCAACGTTGGCCGTGTTCTGCAGGCCGAGATCTCCTGTGTAAGGTATTCTTTGCTCGATTTGATCCTGGATTACTCCAATATTTTCAAGGACGGCGTGGTTCCGCATCTGTTGGTCGTTCGTCTTGTAGAGTTGTGAGCATTGTTATGTATACTCCAGAATTTCATCGGATTTGCAGAGAGTCCAGTCGAAAGGGTTTGTTGAACTTAATTTTTTTATGCTTTTGATTTTATTTATGCGATGAATGTGGGGGATCTTCGAGATTCGCCGATAAATATGGAGCTGCAGTGTGATCGGAACTGGATTCGGGAGGGAAACATTTGAAAGATTCATGTTTTGAAGACAGACAGAAAGCTGGCAAGACCATGTATTCTAAAAGCAATGCTGATTTGTCCAGATGCAGGAGTGTAAAAAAAAAAGCCCCATGAAACTCCACTAAGCCTTTCACATGTGGTGCCTCACATAATGTTTGAATCTCATTTAATAGCTGGTGCCGTTTTTCCTTCTCAAAAGTATTTATTTTCTTCAGTACTAAAATCCGATGTGTTGGTATATGAATAGCCCTTTGGACAACACTGCTTGCACCACGTCCAATGACACCAAATATGCACATCTCATACGAAGCACACTGATATGTTTTCTCATTCGTATCATATTCATCAATACCTGCTGAGGTGCGCTTTTGTAAGCCAAGTTCATTAATATCACGAATTACTCAGCAAGTGTAAAGTTCCACCCGCTGTTACCTTATATGAAGTACAGGAATCAACAGAGATGTCAGGACGGAAACTCTGCCCGGAGTTGAACAGTGGCATAGATGCATCAAAATATGCATAGGCTATTCTCCATCTTCATGAGGGTTGCAACACAAACTTCAGTGATGTATTGATCTGTTTGGAGTTATTAGTTCATCAGTCTCTAATAATCTCTTGAGCAAATCTTCACTGAAATATTAGCTGTTCATCTGCTTCCAATCTCTGTTATTATTTGAGTTGATATATCAGAGGTATATGTAATCCATTCCTGTAGTTGAAGTTCGAATTTCAAAGAAGGAAGAAGTCATTTAGTTGTGCATCCATACAAAGCGTATCTTGGTATACCTGAGCATTTTAAGGGTGAAACATATCTATTGTATCTGTGTTGGAAGGACTTTGAGCCTCTCATTCTTGCTGGACACAAATCTGTTAGTGATTGGCTAAATTCTTAGCTGGAATTAGTTGTGTGCCTTTTTCAAACTAATATTCAAATCTTCAATAGCTGGGGTTTGTCTAGACTTGCTGAGTGTTCATTTCTTTGTTGAGACAATGGCTAGATTTCATGATGTATTAGAGTTACTGAATACACTAATACACTCCACTATTGGTGGGAAGGTAAATGTTAGCAAAGACACTCTTTGTGACATTCAGACCTGCCTGCATTATGCACAAGAAAAGATCGACTTTTTGCAGCTTGAATCACAGCTACAGCAAGAAGAGCTACACCATTCTGAACCTGTTTCTGTTCAGAACATTGAGACAACCACCCATCAGCAGCATGTTAATAATGGTACAGTTCATTCAAATAAAGCAGTAGTTGTATACGCAGATGCAGAAACTCAGTCTGCACTTCCCAAGCCCATCATCAGACCTTGGGAACAGCTTGTCCACAACAAGCACAGAACTGGTCTTGGATATGACAAGGACTTGTCCTTTCATATTCCAGACTATGCCAAGCCCATTCAGTTTCAGAGTGCTGGATTCATTGATGACAGTTCACCTGCTTCTCATGACAGTTCACCTCCAGCTGTTCCAGATTCTGCCCCTCTTCCACAGCAACAACAACAACAACAAAAACAACAGATCGTGAAATGCCAACACTGTGATCGGGTTGGTCATTTGAAAGATCACTGTTTTGATCTTCATCCATGTAAGCATTGTCATAAAACCAGCCATTCTTCACACAGATGCTTCAGAAATAAGCGTTCTGCAAGAACAAAGATTCATCTTGGATGGATCGCTTCTTGGCAATGGGCATCAACAGCCAAGAAGATATTCCAAACACATGTTAGAACTTGTTCCAGAGTATTGAACAGTCTTGCAGTTGAGTTTTCTCCATCTTCTCACCTTGTACCTGACAGGGGGGGAAATGATGGTCATCTACAAGCTTCAAAGTCACATCAAGCGAGCCTGAGCCACAACCTGCCACACCAGTTTCAGAGTTGTAGCCAGCGACAAAGATGCCCCTGAACATGCCTTCAGTTGGCAATCTGGGACACTTCCTCTAGCAGAAGACTCCAGCTTCTTGCCAGTTTTGGAAGAGTTCCAGGAATCAGAGAGTTGTTGGTCATCCTTAAACCATCACAGATTAAGGACACTTCCTCTAGCAGAAGACACCAGCTTCTTGCCAGTTTTGGAAGAGTTCCAGGAATTGCATTAAGCATTCCAGAGTTGTTGGTCATCCTTAAACCATCACAGATTAAGAACACTTCCTCTAGCAGAAGACTCCAGCTTCTTGCCAGTTTTGGAAGAGTTCCGGGAACTGCACTAAGTGTTCCAGTGTTGGTGGTCATCCTTAAACCACCGCCCTTTTTTACCAACATTTCATAGAGCACATTCAGCCTAGTGCTGCCATGCATTTTTTGCACATTTTGTATTACAGCTCTCTTCTTGGACTCATACATAACCCTTCGGATTAAGGGGGGAATGTTGGACACCTAATCCTAATGGGTTAGTGTGGAAGCCGAATGGACAAAAGTAGTCCAAGAGACCTTGGGATCTGAAACCCAAGAGTCACAACATTGTATTATAAATGTACATCTCCTGTTAATAAAAAATGTACTCACTGATTTATCTTTCCTATTCTTTGTTGTCCATGTGTGTTTAACACCCGTAAAGAAAATTCATAATTTCAAAGGAGAAATTACATGTTGTGGATGCCTGAGGGCATATGCTGTAAACGTGGATGTTTGTCCACTGTCCAAAACTAGTATATACAATAAAACCCAAAGGGTGTACTGTGCTGGTTCAAATACCACAAATAAAGTTCAAAATTTACCCACACGGGTGTAGATGTCCATATTTACAATCTGATATATACAGAGCAAAATTTCATATAAAGTTCAAAATCATGGTGCTGTTAATTTAGAGGTTGTTGCCTCTATGTAGTCCCCCATCTATATATGGCCTGTGAAAATAGTGATAGATTCTTGCAGGTGTATGTTCGACGATCATCCACTCTCCTAGAGGGCGATGCGTCGCTTCTTTCGATAGCCTGTCAACATTTTCATTTCTTTCCCTGTAGAAGTGAGAAACAGAAATCTGATCAAAGAATGTTTTAAGAAAAACAATTTCTTCCATAATATTTCTCAAAGAGTAAGCAGAACAAATAGCTGAGTTGTTAAACCAATTAGTCACAATCTTTGAATCTCCATAAATTTGTATATTTCGGCAATGTTTCAGCATGGCAAAGTATAACAGATGGCGTAAAGAGATCAATTCAGCATGGTTGTTTTTGCCTGGTCCCAGACCCATACAAATCTGGAAGTAGTGTTCTTCAGATAGGTAGAAAATATGCCACCTCCACAGCCATGCTCTTGTGCAGCACCGTGAAAATAGGCCCAAGGTATTGATCTGTTTATCTGTTCCTACCAAATGATTCTAGGTCTCTTTTGGCTATCATCATTTTGAAGTTCATCAAATGCAGCACAGATTTGCAGAGGGAGCAAGTTCTAGTTTACCGATTTATCTTCAAAGATTTTGATATTTCGCTTGAGCCATATGTACCAAGAAACAAGTAATGGAAGGTTTCTAGTTTTCTCCACAGCCAAAGTACTCCACCAGATGTCCCAAGTCGTTATAATATTGGCCCCTTGCCAGTTCATAGTCATATTTAGTGTTTGAAGGACTTGTGACCAAATGCTCCTGGTGGTCGGACAAGTGAGGAAAAGATGCTGGGTCAATTCTTCTTCTTGGAGACATAGGACACATTGGGTAGGACCCAAAAAAGCCCTCCTTTTCAGATAGGATCCAGTGGGGATCTTATTTTCTAATATGTTCCACATCAACAGTCTGGTACGTAGAGGATCTTTTAATTTCCATAAGGTGACCCACCAGCTTCTTAAGACCTCTGGTTTCATATCTGCAATGATTATGTCATAGCCCTATTTAGATGAGTATTGTCCAGATTTTGAGTGTGCCCAAATAAGTTCATCCTCTGCATTCTTTAATCTGACATGCGATTTTATGAGTGTGTGTGAATAGATTTGCCATGTTCTACTCCATTCATTTGGTATGTGCCAGTTCTTCTCGGTCAACCAAGCATGTGTATGAAAAGTTGTATTCTGTTTATCCCCAATCTGTCCAAGAAACTTAATGCCCCTGCTGTTTGGGTGAGTTATCAGTCCAACTGGTAGTTGATGTGAATTTCCACTGCCCACCCATGCGTCAATTCCAATTCGGACTGAGGCTCC
The DNA here is from genome assembly GCA_031772625.1 of Pinus tabuliformis. Classification (NCBI taxonomy): domain Eukaryota; kingdom Viridiplantae; phylum Streptophyta; class Pinopsida; order Pinales; family Pinaceae; genus Pinus; species Pinus tabuliformis. The sequence goes on along the minus strand of CM062815.1, from coordinate 634,839,850 downwards.
ATTGCTTATTTTCCATAGTAAGCCATCCTTGATAATGGGAGTTGAATTGAGTATGGCCCTCCAAATCAACGAAATGCCTTTCTTGTTCCAAGTTGGACTTCTAATCCAATCTATGATAGTAGACGACTAGATATATTTGTGTATAATAACCTCAACCCAAAGACTTTTTTGCTTTAATAATAACCAGCTCTGTTTTTCTGCCAAGGCTTGAGCAAAGGCTGGTAGTAATTTAAGTCCCCATCCTCTCCACTTCTTTGGAGTAGCAATTTTGGTCCATTTAACCTAGGAAAATGGTTTTCCCTCCTTTCTTCCATTCTAGAGGAATTTGCAACAGATATGTTGAATTCTTTGAAGGACCCCTCTTGGAATCCAGGCGAGTGACATACAGTAAACCGGGGTGGCTTCGAGGACTGATTTGATAAGGATTAGTTTGCTAGCCCTAGAGAGGAACCTGTGACACCAACACCTAATTCTCTTCTCCACTTTTGTGATGAGCCAGGTCCAATTTGTAATTTTGTATCCATCTGGTTTTAGTCTGAACCCCAGATATTTGAGCCCCTCCATCAAATCAGTAGCTTGAAATGGAAATTTTTGTATGGCTAGCTGAGATTCCTGTGGAGTACATTCAGATAGGGAAATTGTGGATTTATCTCTATTTATCTCCATTCCCGTGGCACTGCAGAATAGATTTAGAATCTCATTCAAAGTAGTGGTGTCCAGGACACTCCCATTCAAGAAAATCAAAATGTCATCTACAAATAGTAGATGTGTCAGGTAGTATTGTTCCATGATTTTTAGTCCTCGGAGGCCTCCTCTTCTTTTTTCTGAAGAAATGAACCTGCTCAATCCTTCCATGACTAATAAGAAAAGTAGTGGTGATAAAGGGCATCCCTGCCTTATCCCTCTATCTATATAAAAGGATGGAGTAGTAGATCCATTAATGAGAATGTCAAAAGAAACAGTGGAGATGCACCCCGTGATCTAGTTGATGAGAGCAGGGGGAAACCCCAAATGATTGATAATCATCTTGATGTAAAGCCAATTCACTGTCAAAATCCTTTGATAGATCTATTTTCAGAGTAAGTCCCTTGAGATTTTTGTGTTTAATGGAATGAAGGGCTTCCTGGGCTGTGCCAATGGCATCCTGAATATGTCTATGGTGGAGGAAAGCAAATTGCTCCTAAGAAATATGGTTAGATAATATGGGCTTGATGCGGTTGGATATGATTTTAAAAATGATTTTGTACAGACAGTTGCAAAGGGATATGAGTCTAAAATGATTAAAAGAGGCGGGTGAATCAGTCTTAGGAATCAAGGCCAAGTAAGTGAAGTTAATGGGGGGATGGATGTGTCCAGTAATTCTGCTTTCTTTAATGACCACCAGCAGATCCTCTCCCAGCAACTCCAGGAAAGCCAAGTAGAACTCCACTGGCCAGCCATCCAGGCTAGGACTCTTGTTCTTCTTGAACCATTTAAGAGTTCCTTCCAGTTCCTCCATGGTAATCGGTTGTATCAAATCCTCAACAGCATCCGGATCCACAAATCTTGGAAAATGACCTACCAAGTTTATGATGTCTGGTAGATTGATGGCTACCGGCGCTGTAAATTGTCTTTTGAAATGGGTATTCCCCAACCTGGCTAATTGAGGGTGTGTAGAGGCCCAATCATCTGGCTCACAGGGCAACTGCCAAATAGTGTTGGTTGCCTTTCTACCATTTGCAAAGTTGTGGAAGAATTTAGTATTTCCATCTCCCGCTTGTAGCTAGGTGGCTCTACTTTTCAACCTCCATTGTTCTTCCTTTTCAAGTAGCATCTTTATCTTTTGGTTCTCTAGATTAATCAGATGTAGTTTTATATCATCCGATAAGAAGCCAAGCCCTTGTTCATCCGTGAGCTGAGAAATCTGTAGTTCAATGTCTTTAAGTTGCTATTCATATCTCAATTTCTTCCTCCTTGACCATTCCTCTATCATAGTCTTGAGTGTTTTAAGTCGAATAAAGAAATCCGTAGCCATTCTCTTCTCCCTGAGAGGGGGTTGTGCTCTCCAGAACTTAGTCACCAGGTTGATGAAGTCAGGATCTTTTAGGTATCCAGTAAAGAATTTGAACGGGGCACGAGGCTTTTTGGAGGGTCTAGAGATTTGAAGAAATATGGGGAGGTGATCAGAAAATCATCCATTACCAACCCATTGTCTGTAGAGGGGAATGATACGGAGGATATCTTCATGGATCAAGAACCGATCCAATCTCCGACCTAGTTCAACATCCCCCGTCCTCCTGTTATGCCAAGTGGGCAATTTCTTGTTCATAGGAACATCTACTAGTTTGTAAGTATCTAGTAGAGTGCTCATTTGATCCGAAATAGGGTCGATCTTGGAATGATGTTCCTAGGATTCTTCCATTCCCAAAGAAAATTTTAAATCCCCCCCTATAATGGTGGTGCCTGAAACAAGATTGTGTTCCAACAAATTGTGCCAAAATTCCATTATGTTCCGATTAGGGGCATAAATGTTAATCACTTTTAACTAGTAACCAAGATCACCCACAAAAATGTCCATTCTGATGAAACCCAATCCACCCCAGGTGGATATATGCTTTACAACTTTAGGGTTTATAGCTATAGCTAGACCTTCGGATCTACCGATGGCGTCCATGCCCTGAAAAACCAGCCCGACAGGATAGAGTGGAGGGTTCTGGTAATGGTGTCAGAAGTGCCAAGGATTTCTTGTAGGAAGAGGATGTCACAATTGGAACCAAATAAAAGCCTCTTGAGAGCCAATCTCTTTTTGGGGTTGGATAATCCCCTGCAGTTGTAGGAGAGCCAAATCATGGGGAGACCAGGGCAGAGGGCTCAATTGCTCTAAGCACCCTTTCAATGGTGGATTGACGCCCCCTCGCAAAATCTGCCACCGCCGACTTGATGGCAGTTTTGATCATGGATGGGCGCCCTCTAGTAGGTTTAGATTTCTTGGATCGTCTGGGGGAAAGGCCCAAACCTAAATGCGGAGTCTTAGGTCGAGCTCTAGATCGGAGGTTGTAGGGATGGGATCCCATCCTAGAAGGGGAGGAAGTGTGAGTAGGGGAAGTGGAAAAATCCTTGAGGGAAGTAGGTGTAGTGGAGAAAGTGAGGGGGGGAGGAAAGATGGAGCAAGGGATGGAGGGGAAAGAGCAATGAGTAGAGGAGGGGGGATGCAAAGATGTATGCAGAGCAGTAAACATAACATCTAAAAAAAGTACAGAGGTTATGGGGAAAGATCCATTACCCGAGAGAGAAGGAGCTTCTGCAACTGATTTGGAGCGAGTCCGAGGAGGTGAGATTGGAGATTTTCGCCCCTTTTTTTCCTTTTGTGTAGTGCCCTTCGCCACCTCAGATGGTGCCTCTCCTTGTTTCTGTTCTCCCTTGTTCAGCTCTTTAGAGGTCTGTTGCTTTGTCCCCCGCGAGTTTTTTGTAGTCATCGAAGATAGCAGTGGGCAATCCTTGTATAAGTGACCCACTTTGTGGCACCTCCTACAACAAAATGGGACTCCTTCATAGTCCAGAAGTTGTTTGCATGAGAAGTGTCTCCTGCGTAGAGTGATTTTTTCTTCCAGCCCTGCCCTGGTGTCAAGATGTACCAAAATCCTCGCCATAGTCATAATGCCAGTCTTTTTCGTAGGACTGGTCATGCTCAAGGTAAGTCCCCAGTGCATCTCCAATATGTTTAAACACCAGAGGAGTCCAAAACTGCTTTGGAAAACCGGGTAGTCTGACCCAAATAGGCCATGCTCCAAGTTGTTCACGCTTCGAATCGAAAAGTGGATCCCATCTCTTCAACAGTACTGGAGCTAGCTCAATATGCCAGTAGTGTGATAATATCCATTCCGTGTACTCCTCCCTATGAAAGTGGAGGGCAAACCATCCTCTGGCCAAAACCATAATTACTGGAAGTTCTTTTAGCAGAGAACCCCATATCTCCATGGTCCATTGACGCAGACGCTCCATAGTGTAGTTCCTACCTCTTACATGACTAACCAGAACTTTCCTCGCCGTGTCCATAGCATCCGCCATGGGAACGTCTTCACCAAAAGTCAGATTAATATCAGTGTCCATCACTCTGAGGCATCGGCCCTTTTTCAGCTTGTCCATGCGCCGGCCCATAGGATAATCTTTGAGCAAATTTCTGCACGGTTCCGAGGAGTTGTGGTGGGCCGATAAAGCTGGTCGAGGATTTGGAATAGGAGAGCTGAAGCATCTAGAGCAAATCGGGGAATGTGGGTTGAAACTGCACGAGCCCGGATGTATGAATGATTGTGCAGGCCGAAGAGGATTGGAAGGGCCAGCCTGAGCCAAGGAAATGAGGGAGGGTTCATAGGCAAGGAATGCTGCGGAGGATAAGGTAGGGGATGCTGCGGGGTATATGGCAGGGGGGAGTCAAAGGTTGGAGGTGCCTGAAGACTGGTGCCAAGGAGATTCACAGTGGCCGGAGAGGGGGGGGACATTCCAGGCTAGGTAAGTCCTCAACGTTGATAGCAGGATGTTGCCATTTTCCGGTGGAGGGCGGGTGTAGCGGCGTCTGAACAGCAGCTGTCGTCCGAAGCGGTTTATTCTGCAAAGGGCCCATAACTGGGGCAGTTTGATGTGCCCAAATCTCCTGTTCTGGCATGGGGTCCTCCTCGTAATCCATGAGGTCCTCTTCAACCATAGTAACCGACATTAATACCTGACCATCGTATGACCAGGGGAATGCAGGCTGCTGTGTAAAAACAGAGTTGCAGAGAAAACAACGGGCGATAATCCACAAAACAACTATAATATATCCACCGACATGCCCATTGTTAGAGGTCAAAAAACATAAAAAATCCCTAACCCACGGTCAGACCCACGTGGAAATCCATCCTGCAAAATCCAAACTCTTCGCTGGTGGAAAAATATCGAAACAGTTGCGTGTCCCTCAATGTTATTATGAAGTAAATGCAAATTAATAGTTCATTACTTAATGGTTAATTTAGATTAAATAAGTAGATGATTTTGAACATATGAAAAATTGAAGATAATACATGGGAGAATGTCAAGATAAATAAGGTACTCCTACCATCAGACTCTTCCAGGTATGCATAAACATGTTCATCTTCATTTGATTGTTAGTTTTCTCTTTTTCATAGTTTACCTCTTATTTTGGTTTGCTTCGTTTTGCAGGTCTTCACTAGCTTGATTTTGGAGAATATTTAATTAGCTTTAAGATAAGGCGAGAAAATAATCTTTTCTAATATGCAAGATGTTTTGGGAAGTGTTTTCTTTCTCATCAGAATATTTGTTATTCTATATTGGTTCTTTTCTTTATTTTTCCTTTTTTTGAAAATTTGCAATATGCATCAATAATCATGTTCTTGCTTTCATTGACGCAGGTGAAATGAAACGATTGGATCCTTCTTGTTCATATTTGTCTTGGGCCAACAACTTCTTTCATTTTAAATTTTAAATAAAAGGAGGCCCATAAGCGAAGGAAAACTGAAAAATCTTTCAACAAGTTCTCATGTATTTTATTTTGTTAAAATTTCAGATTGTTATATGTTGTTCGAATTACTTCATCCCAAATAAATTCTACATTTAGTAATGCATCCCATTATTAACAATGTTTTCAATCATAAACAATAATTAAATATTAAAAAATATATGAAATGACAAAGGATACAATAACACAGTCACAAGAGACACTATATTGGTCAAAGGCCAAGGAAAAACCCCACTATAGGGGAAAACCATTTCAAATCTTATTTTTATTAGATTGTCATAGAATGTTTTAGTAGAGAGTACAATGAACACAATAAATAATCATCGAGCAAAGATTTACCCAATACAAATTATAACTAGACTTCAAGAATTATGATATGGCATAGAGAAACCTCCCATCCTTCATACATATGGGGTCAATTGTTAAACCCTAGCTAAGGACCCTAGTCACACTCATGAAGATAATCTATGAGCGACTAGGTCTTCTTGGTCGCTCCTTGATACATGAAAGACGAGTGCTCTTTTCTATTATCTACATCATTAGGAATAATCCCTTAACCTTATGCTACTATAAGGAATTGATTCCCAATTGTACTCTACCATAGGTAGACATGTATGTGTCTCTTGTTACTTAGTTATCCCCTCCATTGCATTCTCCAAACATGCTACCTCATACGATGTGGGTCTGACCTCCTTATTTCCTAAACCCACTAATTTTCTAGTACTCAGGGTTGCTTCATGTGCCTTAGAGTGTATTTCTACCAAGGATAACGCACACTAATACATTGCTACCACAAATACTGCCTCAAATAATTTGTTTCCCCAAGTAGTGCCTCAAAGGAAATTCTCTTCCATTTCTAATCTCTAAGAATGAAATCACTGCCACAAATAGGTCATTTCCACAGTTAACATCTTAGAGGAAATTCACTGTGAAATCACCTCCTTAGAGGAATTAGTAGTTTCCATATAATTCACATGTGTAATCGATAAAGAAACCAAAGCTTATTTCTCTCATCAGACTTATTGCTCCACCAAGCAATAGAAAAACATATCCTCTCATGGATATGTGTTTTAAACATATATCCCAAACATGGAAGAATGGTATCCTGTACTGTAGATACAAAATGGAACATCATGGCCAAAATGGCACATCATGGCTAAGACACATAATAGGTCACTCATTGACTAGTTCCACCCTCATAGCTACTAGGACCATCTCCCAAAACAATAATACTCGTCTTATTACAACCTTTATTTATCTTTGGGAGACCAAAAAATGGAACTAAATTAATATATTTTTTTTCAACAATTAACACACTTAAAAAATAATATTTTATAACTCAAGCCAAGGAGACGCATGAAAAATTAAGTTATATTCCATTAGGGTCATGTACCCTTCAGGGGCCTTAACCTCTTTGCAATGGTTCCCTACAAAAATTATAGGATTCAAAGCATGACATTTAATCAAATGCCTAAACTAAATTCCAGTCATGATAGATAAATATTTCATCAAGAGACGATCTCACTGTGACTAACTTGGGTGATGATGCAGATTATAATATATAGAGAACTAGGTAGAACAAGGTTCTCTAAGGAAAAAACTTGTGTAGAATCATTGGGTGTAGGGTCAATAGGTGCAGGGTTGACAAGTGGAGCAAAAATGGATAAAGAAATGACAATTGTCATGGGGAAGGATAGTTTTGTTGAAATATGACAACAAAATGTAATTATGGGTAAAATTTGTTAATTAATGTTAGTTAGTTTTTATAACAAGGTTTATAACGAGAAGGAGTTATGTAATGAAGGAAAATCCCATATTAGTTGGGATATCCTGAGAGGCTTGTATGATGGAGAATCATATTTTATTAATAGATTTCCAACCCCTTCTGCCATGCATGTTTCCTTGACACCCTGTCAAGGATTTACCACGTAAAATAATTTGTGTTCTTGCTATGTGTTTGTTTCAGTTTCCCATTTAGTTATTTTTCTTCCGTGTAATATTTCTTCTTTTTGTGTATTCCTAAAAACCTTAGAAGTGGTATCAAATCCTGAGGATCAGATCTTGAGGAATGCACTGTGTGTTGAACTTGAGGGATGCATTGTGTGTTGGTTGCAAGCTACCGCTGTTAAGGAAAAGGAGAATTGCTACCATGTTGAGAAAGCTTCGCTTACAACCAAGACTATCTGTTGAGACCTTTCTCTGAATGTATGCCTAGATTTTTGAAGAAGAGCCCAAGCTAGATCTTTCCCATTTGTGAAGAGGGTACGTTGAATATTAGAATGCAATTTTTTGTCTGCCGTCATGGAATTCCCCTTCCTCTCGATTAAGAAAACAACGAGGAAAGGGAAGTGTCTGACATCTTCAACCTACTGCCAGAGGGAGGAGCCCGAGCTGGTGTATCTACCAGTTTGCCAAAATTGTATGACCATGTCCACTGTTTGGAGGGAGGAAGAAATATGTAGTGCTGGAAAGAGGAGGACCAATTTGCTAGTTTGCCAAAATCGTATTACCATGTTCTTCGTTTAGAGGGATGACCCTTTCCGTTGTTTGGAGGGAGGAAGAAAGCTGTAGTGTTGAAAAGAGAAAGATTAGTCTACCAGTTTGCCAAAATCATATTACCTTGTCCTCTATTTGGAGGGAGGAATAAAGTCATTGTATTAGTTGCAGTGCTGGAAAGAGCAGGCCCAGTCAGTTGAATGAAAATCGAGTACATTTTTTGAGAATATATATCTTTAAAGGAATACATTATTAATATTCAAGTTTTTTTAGGAAATCAGAATCATTTTATTGAAGAGGGTTTACAAAATTATTTTATTGAAGAGGATTAGAATTATTTTATTGAAAAGGGCTTCTATGTGAAATTGTCTGGTGATACTGAAATTGGAATAAGTTTTTTTATTTGTGAAATTTCTAGAAGTTTCAGGGGCAATTTCAGTTTGTTTGTTTGTTTGTTTGTTTTTTTTGTTTTGTTTTGTTTTTTTGTTTTGTTTTGTTTTGTTTTGTTTTTTGTTTTGTTTTTTTGTTTTGTTTTGTTTTGTTTTTTTGTTTTGTTTTGTTTTGTTTTTGTTTTTTTTTTGTTTTTTTGTTTTTTGTTTTTGTTTTGTTTGTTTTGTTTTGTTTGTTTTGTTTGTTTGTTTGTTTGTTTGTTTGTTTGTTTTTGTTTTTGTTTTTGTTTTTGTTTTTTTTTTTGTTTTTTTTTTTCTTCGAGTATTGAATGAAGAAGCATAAACAAAATTCCGAAATTCATGGAAATGGACTCTAGAATTTTTTGAAGCAACAAAAATTTAAGTAGCACTTTTTTGTTTAGTTTTCTAAAAAATTTAACAAAAAAGGGGGAAAGCCAAGAAACCATAAATCTGAAAACCACAGCTAGAAGAAGAGAAATCATTTTTTTTAAATACAAAACCCTAGAAGGAAGGATTTGTAGGAAGGAAATGGCTAAAATGGTGAATGTAAAGTTTGAGGTGGATAAATTCACCAACAAGAACAACTTTTCTCTATGGAAATTGAAAGTTAGGGATTTGCTTGTGCAACCCTTAATTAGATGGGGTGAAGAAGAAACATGCTAGTATGATAGATTTGGAGGGGGGGACTTGGATGCCCGAGCACTCAGTACCATCAGGTTATGCCCTTTGGATGAATTTTTGTCCAATATAGTTGAAGAAACTTCAGTAGTAGGTTTCTAGGGAAAATTGGAAATGTTATATATGACAAAATCATTAACCAACATAATTTATCCAAAAATACAATTGTATAGTCTTTAGATGAAGGAGGGTACAAAAATTGCAGAATATCTAAATGTTTTTAATACACTTATTTTCCAATTGTTAGATATGGAAGTCAAATTTCGGGAAGAAGACAAATTTATCACCTTGTTGTGTTCCCTCCCTGAGTCATGGGACCACTTCATTACCTCTATCAGTTTGAGCACAACTGGTTCCTTGGAATTTGATTTAGTTGTGGGAGCTTTATTAGCTGAAAAAGTAATGAAGAAGTCCAATGTTCAAAACCTCTACATCATAAGCCATGGTATCCGGAGGATGGTCAAAAGAAAGAGGGGATAAAACAATGGGCTCTCCCAGGTCTAAATCAAAGGGTAAAAGGTTATGCCCGTTGGATGAATTTTTGTCCAATATAGTTGAAGAAACTTCAGTAGTAGGTTTCTAGGGAAAATTTGAAATGTTATATATGAAAAAATCATTAACCAACATAATTTATCCAAAAATACAATTGTATAGTCTTTAGATGAAGGAGGGTACAAAAATTGCAGAATATCTAAATGTTTTTAATACGCTTATTTTCCAATTGTTAGATATGGAAGTCAAATTTAGGGAAGAAGACAAATTTATCACCTTGTTGTGTTCCCTCCCTGAGTCATGGGACCACTTCATTACCTCTATCAGTTTGAGCACAACTGGTTCCTTGGAATTTGATTTAGTTGTGGGAGCTTTATTAGCTGAAAAAGTAATGAAGAAGTCCAATGTCCAAAACCTCTACATCATAAGCCATGGTATTCGGAGGATGGTCAAAAGAAAGAGGGGATAAAACAATGGGCTCTCCCAGGTCTAAATCAAAGGGTAAAAAGTGTAAGGCCAAATTCTCGTACTGCAACAAAATTGGACACGTCAGGAAAGACTATTAGAAATGAACGGAGTTTGAAAACCCAAAGAAGGAAGCAAATCAAGTTTATTCAGGTATGATTGATGAAGTTTTATCTGCTGATGAAATAGGTATTGTAGATGAAACTTTACCTGTATATAATGTCTCTCAGAATTTTGAAAATTGGTTGTTAAACTTTGGTGCTTCTCATCACATGGGTTCGCACAGAAATTGGTTTACTACATATGAAGCAGTTAATGGTAGCTTTGTGTTTATGGGAAATAATGTATCTTGTTAGACTATTGGGATGGGAAATATGAGGATTAAAATGTACGATAACACAGTTATAACATTAACTAATTTTACACATGTACATGAATTGAAGAAAAATTTGATTTCTTCGGGAGTGTTGGACTTGGATGATTATAAGTTTACAAGATAGAATGGACTACTCAAAGTCTCAAAACGTGCCCTAGTTGTTATGAAGGTAGAAAAGGTAAAAAAAATTTACGGACTCAAAGGAAGTACTCAGGTTATCGAGGCAATAATTGTGTTAGAGAAAGAAGAAGAAGGTACTCGCTTATGGCATCGAAGATTGGGTCACATGAGCGAGAAAGGTCTTTAGGTATTGATGAACCAAAAATTACTTCCTGATTTGAAATCCTTGAAGCTCGATTTTTATAAACATTATGTGTATGCGAAACAATGTAAATACAGGTTTAAAACTGGATATCATAATAGTAAATAAATTTTGGACTATATTCATTCTAATATGCGGGGACCATCTCCTATTGTATCCTATGGAGGTCCTTTATATTTCTTAACATTTATTGATGATTTCTCCCGGAAGGTTTGGGTCTTTATGTAAAAAAATAAAGTTGATGTATTAAATGTTTTTAGACAATTTAAAGCAATGGTGGAAAAGAGAATAGGAAAACCAATTAAATGTTTAAGAACTAACAATGCTGGTGAATTTACTTCTCTAGAATTTCAACAGTACTGTAAGGATGAAGGAATTGTTAGACATAAAATTGTTGTCTATACTCCTCACCAAAATGGCGTTGCTGAACATATGAATAGATGCTTATCAAAAGAGCTAGAAGCATGATCAACAATGCTAACCCACAAAAGGATTTGCGGGCAGAAGAAGTATCCATTGCTTGTTATTTAGTTAACAAATCACCTTCAGTTGTAATTAATTGTAAAGCTCCAGAAGAAGTTCGGTCAAGTCAGTCTTTTGATTATTCTCAATTAAGGATTTTTGGTTGTGATTCCTATGCTCTTATCCCTAAAAATCAGCATTCAAAATTATATTCAAAACTGATACACGTTATGGCATCCTACTCCATGGAAAATAGTCATTAGTAGAGATGTAAAATTTGATGAATCTTCTCTTTTAAAATCAAATGTTGGAAAAATTGAACAGGAACATGTATCACCAAGTCAACAAATTTAGTTCGAGACTAGATATTTTTCAAAAATTCGAAAGGAAGGAGAGGCTTCCGAAGAAAAATGTGAAGAAGATGCCAAGGAAACTGTTAAAGTTTCAGAACAAGTTCAGCTACTAGTCACTCTAAGAAGGTCTATAAGGGAAAGAAAAATGCCCAAAAGGTATGAAGATTTTGCTTCATATTTTGCATTGATTACAGAATATGGGGAACCTTATTGTTATTAGGAAGCAATGGATGATGTAGATAGAGGCAAATGGAAAAAGGTTGTGGGAGAAGAAATTGATTCCTTAACCAAGAACAATATGTGGGATGTTGTAGAACTTCCTGAAGGGAGAAGTGTTGTTGGATGCAAATGGGTCTTCATATTGGAACATAAAGTTGATGAAAGTATCGAAAGGTATAGGGCGAGGTTGGTAGCAAAAGGGTATTCTCAGGTTGAAGGTATTGATTTTCATGAGATTTTTTCACCAGTCGTAAAACTTCTTTCTATTCGTATTGTGTTGGAACTAATTGCATTACTTGACCTTGAGTTAGAACTGTTAGATGTTAAAACAACTTTTCCACATGGTGATTCGGATGAAGAGAGATATATGGAACAACCAGAAGATTTTGTAAAATATCACAACATAAGATTACTTTGCAAGCTCAGGAATCATTGTATGGCTGGAGGTTGTCTCCCAAGCAATGGTATAAGAAGTTTGACTCCTTCATGCTGAGCCAAAACTTTATTAGAAGTGAGTATGGTCATTGTGTATACTTCAAGAGTTTCAGTCGCATATTCATTATATTAGTTTTGTATGTTGATGATATGTGTATTGTAAGCCAAAGAATGGAAGAGATCAACAGGTTAAAGGCTAAGTTGTCCAGGGCCTTTGATATGAAGGATCTTGGAGCAGAAAAACATATCTTAGGCATGGATATACAAATAAATAGGAAAAATGGAAAGATTTGGTTAGCATAGCAAAAGTAGGTCGAAAGAGTACTTGAAAAGTTCGGTATGGACAATGTGAAACCTGTTAATCTTCCATTAGCTTCCCATTTTAAACTTTCTTTGCTTTTGAATCCTAGAACTGATGAAGAAAATAAGTATATGTCTCGTGTACCATATGAAAATGTTGTAGGCAACTTAATGTATGCGATGATATCTACACGACCTGACATTTCACATGGAGTTGGAGTTGTCAGAAGGTTCATGGAAAATCCAGGTGAGGAACATTCGCAAGCAATGGAATGGGTGCTTTTGTATTAAGAGGCACAAGTGACCATTTCATCATATTTAATGGTAGTGAAGGATCACTCTGCAGATATGTGGATGTTGATTATGCTGGTGATTTTAACAATGGGAGGTCTACTATAGGTTATTTCTTTACTCTTGCGGGTGGAGCAATTAGCTAGATGTCAAAGTTTCAAGAAGAAGTTTCTTTGTCCACTACCGAAGTAGAATATATAGCTACTTTAGATGCCAGTAAAGAAGCAATCTGGTTAAAGCGTCTACTTGATGAGATTGGAAGGACGCAAGAGAAAGTGGATGTATTTTGTGACAGTCAGGTGTTATTCATTGGCTACAAATCCATCTTATCACAACAAAAACAAGAATATTTATGTAAGGTATCATTTTCTGAGACATGTGATCGATGGTTGAAAAGTAGCTCTCAAGAAGGTCCATACATGGGAGAATTGTGCCGACATATTCATGAAGCTAGTTACAATAGAGAAGTTGCAATGGTGTTTGGCTTCTCTTGGCTTGTAGAAGAGATGATGAATGTGCATGGGCAATGGATTAGGAAAATTGTTGTGAAGGTGGAGTTTGTTGAAATATGACAACAAAATGTAATTATGGGTAAAAATTGTTAATTTCCATTAGTTAGTTTTTATAACGAGATTCACAACGAGAGGCATTTATGTAATGGAGGAAAAGCCCATATTAATTATGATAGCCCAAGAATCTTGTATGATAGAGAATCATCCTTGATTAATAGGATTTCCAATCCCTTACCTCGTGGATGTTTCCTTGATACCCTCTAAGGTTTTACCACGTAAAATAATTTGTGTTCTTGCTATGTGTTTGCTTCAGTTTCCCATTCAGTTACAATAGAGAAGTTGCAATGGTTTTTGGCTTCTCTTGGCTTGCAAAAGAGATGATGAATGGGCATGGGCCAGGGATTAGGAAAATTTTTGTCAACATAGAGTTTGTTGAAATATGACAACAATATGTAATTATGGGTAAAAATTGTTAATCACTGTCACTTAGTTTTTATAACGAGATTCATAATGAGAAGCATTTATGTAACAAAAGAAAAACCCATATTAATTGTGATAGCCTGAGAGTCTTGTATGATGGAGAATCATCCTTGACTAGTAGATTTCCAATCCCTTGCCTCGCGGATGTTTCGTTCATACCCTCTAAGTTTTTACCATGTAAAATAATTTGTGTTCTTGTTATGGGTTTCCTTCAGTTTCCTATTCAATTATTTTTCTTCTGTGTAATATTTCTTCTTTGTGTGTATGCCTAAAAACCCTAGATATTTAACCATAATGGATGAAGAAACGAGAGTTGTAATAGGGGGAGATGGTGCAACCACAATGGTTGAAACAAGGGGAGTTTTATTAGTGAGGTTGGTGTAACCACAATGAGTGAAACAAGGGAAGTTGTAGTAAGGGGGAGTAGTGTAGGAACGAAGTATGAAAGAAGGGAGGCTATAGCAAGGCTAACTAGGACCCGGAACCAATTAAGAAGTCAACATTTTTATTCAAACCCTCCTACAATAGCTCCGCAAATTATTCAATAATTTTCAATACGTGCTACATAGATAGGTATCGATGGAAGTTCTTGAAAAACTTGAGTTCGTATATATGCACGTTCAGTTGGAAACCTTATGTTGTGGTTCCGAGAATGCCAAGTCTAAAGGATCATGAAAGTGTGCATGTTTGTGTGTATTTTTGAGAACCTCATCATCACAATTTCATCCATCAAACTTCTTATGAACACCCCAAAAACATTCATTATGTAGACTTGATTTATAATGTTTTTAATCACTATTATTCAATAATTTATAACATAGATAACAATAAAAAATTTATAACTTCCCTATCAGTCACAAATATATAACTTCCATATTAAAGAGAAATTGAAAAATGAAATAAATATAAAAATAATAATCTTAATAAAATAAAAAAATAAAATAAAAATAAAATAAAAATTTTATGAGTAGAATAGTTATCATGTGCCTCACTGGAGTTCAATTTCCTGTCAGTGACATTGTCAGTGACAATAATGAGAAATATTATTGTATTGACCTCCACTTTCCCTTGAACCTTAAATTGAGAAAATAAATGACTTTACCTCCCAAAAAAATAGTGTGCAACCATTTAGGAAAATATCTATGATCTTTTTATTGGAAATGTAGAACTTCCTTGTGCAGTGAAAGCAAGGCATGTCAATAAATTAAGCATATTGCTGCTCACATGATGAGTTCAAACGACTTACCAGACAAACATGCAAATTCTGTACTATCATATCAAACATGGTAAACAAAAAATAATACTTATTCTTGATAAGTAAAATTTATCACCGCATAAGCTGAAGGTTCATTGTAAAGATAACGGTCCCTCTGAATTACAAGAATTTGGGGATTCGCATCACAAAAAACACTTCAACAACTTTATATACATATCTAGAGCACACAGTAGATGAACTGGAGAAAAAATCACCCTCTACCTGAAGAAATGCCCACAATCGTCTCTAAACACTACACCCATTTTCTTTGTCGAATTGGAGCAACGCCCTGTTGAATATGTAATTTCAACGCAGCCGTACCAACGCCCAAACCGCGCAGCAAAACCACAAACCACTTTGATGCATATCGGACCGCTTTTGCGTGAAGGCAGTTTCCGTATATTTGAGCCCGATACAATATAGTGCAGACGCATGGCTCTCAGCATACGTAAGCAGAAGTCACTTCTCGGGTGCTATCGTTCAGTCAAGTAAGGGCTCCCGATATTCTCCTCCGCCGTTCGATCTGCTCCATCGATCTCCGCCATCGATTGTTCCAAGTTGCATTCAAGCCAGCATTTAATACTTGCGTGGATTAAAATTTTTGAGTTTGACCGCCACTCCTGTCTGCAAAGAAATTAAGTGAAACTCTTCCAAATCGTAGAAAGTAGGTAGAAGTTTTTAAAGTTTTTTTTACGGCACGTAAAGCATTTATTTATGTTTATTGTATGTTTTGTATTAAGTTTTTTTTCATAATGAGCCAAGTGAAATATGCTCGTTGTTGTATTGGTTGCACACGGGAGAGTTGTTGCACGCAGCTCATAAAAACAGGGGAGCGCACATGAAGCATGGAATTAATTTTGCACAACAGTGCATAAAAGAAAAGCAGAGGAGCACATTTGTTTTGTAAGCATGTGTAAATTTTGTTTTTACAGTAGTATGTAAAAGAAGGTTTTTACACCAGTAAGTAAAATGTTTTCACAACAGTGAATGTAAATGAGAATTTTATCCAGCACAGTAAATTCTCAGGTGGAGACAGAGTTTAGTTTTTGATGGCTGAATGTAATTTTTGGTGAATCCCTCTCAGTAAAAGAGGATGAATATGTATCAGGCATTTTGTTTTAATGAATATAAATCTTTTTCTGGGTGTGTAATACTCTGTCCTCAGTCATTTTTTTAAAGCTTCCATGTGCAAAAAGGATCCTGTGGAGAGAAACAGAGCATTGCCTCTGTGTGTTTAGTTTTTGTTTGTTTTTGGGATTTTACCAGAAAAATCCCCAACACGTCCATCTCTGAACTGCACACATCTTTGTTTCAGCAATTCCCATTTTCATTGTTGAAGAAGAGAAATTCCATCTATTAACCATGCACAACTTCGTTTGAGCATGTTCAAATTGGTGTTGTGGCTCTGTCATTCCTGTACCATTGTCGTGGAGAGCCCATTCAAGCATTCCAATATTGTTAAGGGGTAGTGAAGCTACTTGTCCTTTCTTTGCTCTTATGATTCCTTATTACGTCCCATAAAATCCATGAGAAGAAGGGGAGTATAGGTTCTTATCATCCAAGATCAGAATTTAAGCTGCTTGACATGAAATTGGTTCATGACTAAATGTGTCTGATCATCAGGGCTGCCATTGTAGTAGTCTTGCTTGAAAATGGAGGCCACCATGGGTATGAACTCAACTACGCCATCGAGTTTTCTTCTCGCAATGGATTTGTGGTGCTTGTCTTGGAGAAACTGTAACATTCTGACCAGATTTTCTTTCCTGTGGGCAATAATGCATGCAGCGAGAAACCCAGAGCTGAAAAGATGTTGAATCTGCAGAACATCTGAATGGGCAGGGAAATCCAGTAGAGAAACCTTAGAAATTTTGTATGTTCTTGCAACTGTATTTTCGATCAGAATGGCTATGAGAAGACCCTCCTCTCAAATTTTCACTCAAAGTTAATGCGATTCAAAATTCTCCCTTTGTGACCAATTTTCTTCTCAAAGTTAATGCCATTGAAAGCTCTCCATTTCTGCTCTAAATGCGCTGGACATTTCCTTGCAATAATATTTTGTTTTGAGCTACCTCCCAGTCAAATCAAGATTAGATCCAAAACATTGTGAACATTTCCTTACAACAATATTTTTGTTTTGCATAGCCTCTCAGTGAAATGAAGATTAGATCCAAAACATTGTCCCCATATTGAAGGTTACAAAGCTATGATACTAAATGGAAAGAAACCAAGGGGTAGGACCACTTCTAATATTAAACACCAATTAGGTAAGCGAAAACATTTCCTGGAAATTAGGTAAGCGAAAACATTTCCTGGAGAAAAAATTTGGACATTTAGTTTTCTTCCAACCCTAATACTTAATAAATAGGAATAACCAAATCCATAAATTGTTATAGTGTAACCTTACCATTTAATAAAAAAACATAACAAAATCATAAGCTATTTAGGACTTTCAAATTCCACATGTTGCCAACAGTTAATTGATCATCTATTGCTGCTTAGCATTTATTGCCTAAGAGTGATCTACATTTATTTGTGATCAATACTGGGTGATTATTCATTGCTACTACTAAAAATTTATTCCCTACTATATCTTAGACATCATTAGCTATTTTATTGTAATAAAGAAATATCTATAACACACATATCCTAGGAGATGTTACAGTGTACGATTATATATTTACATTGCCCATGAAAATATGTAACCAAGAACATATCTTAGCAAGAATTTGTCTCATTTGAATATTAATTAAATAACAATCTATCTAGCTCTAAACCACTTATGAGGGTCCCAACCTTACACCATTCATTTAAAAGAAAATTCAAGTGAAGGTTTCATTCATTGGATCATTTTCTACATTAAATATTAATTTAAATTTAAAATAAACACCTAAACAAGGTACATTTGTTTTAAGGATTGATTAATGTCATAGCAAGCCTTTCTACCTCACCAATTTTCAAGAAGGAAGGTTACAATAAGTCCCAGGACAACTCTAATTCATGGATCAATGCCTTTGTTGCTTCCAACTCAATGAAAAGAGGTTATTTTTCAATCTTTGACATGTAACCACATCTCCAATAATAATGTTTTACATTAGATTCACTTTATCCTTGCCAAAATGACATATTGGATTGATGGAGTCAATAAAGCATAGATCAAATACGGAAACTACATGAAATGTAAAGGATAAGTGTTGCTCTACATACCACAAATAAGCCCTAGCCTACTAATTTGCATTGTAAAATGTTGTCCTTAGAAAGCAAGGTATCCTAATCAAAAAAATTATATGAAGATGATCTCATATTAATCTAAGAAAGAATAGATTTATTGCATGCAAAACTAACATAATAACAATAGAAATAAGAGTAGACAAGTGCATATGCTTTCAGTCGGTGATGCGATCAACTAGGTCTGAGCTCAACTGCCGCCGCCATGGCTGCTCCAGGGGGTGCGGAGACCTCTCCCACCCCACCGATTTCCCCAGCAGAAGCATTCAGACGCATTCTAACGCAGAGAGGGAAAAAACGAAATCATCTTGAAATCCCGAAATTTATAAAAAAGCTGGAAGAAATCCCAGAAATAGCTTTGCCAGAAGACCAAACAATCAAAATCGCCCTTGCCTTGGCTGACAGAGGTTTAGTAGGGCAATTTATGGGTCGGTGGCCAACATCAAAATCTACTGATGAATGGGTGCAAAGAAACTGGAGACCCCTGCTCCCCAACAATGTGATCAGCTACGCGGTTGGAAGGGGCTTCTTCATCTTCGAATTCACTACCAAAGAAGACCGAGATCTGGTGTTCAGAAATGGTCCATACTTCATGGGAAATCAAGGTCTCTTCCTGAATAAATGGACACCCGACTTTGACCCCTCAGTTGATGTCCCAAAGGAGGTCCCTGTTTGGGTCCGGCTCCCCAACCTGCCAATACACTGCTGGAGCTATCAAGCTCTGCAAAAGATAGGAAACGGACTGGGCAGATTCATAGACAAAGCTGATAACAAGGGCCAATATACATGCGCCAGAATTTGCGTGGAAGTTGACCTAGAAGCTGGACTACCGGAAGCCATCAAGCTTTCAGTGGGAGATTGGCATCATTTCCAGAAGTTGGACTACGAGCAACTGCCATTCAAATGCAGAATCTGCCATGAGCACGGCCATTTTCAACGAAATTGCCCCAAAGCACCGTCAGGGGACAAAGAGGAAGAAGAAGGATGGAAGGAAATAAAAAAGGGAAAGGTAGTCTCAAAGCCAAACGAGAAGAAGCAATCAGTATCAAAGGGAAATCCCCAGACCAATGACAAGACAAATCCAGTCTCAAATGAAAGCCCACCCTCATTTGAAAAGGGGGAGACCTCAGAGAAAAATGAAGAAACTGAAGATCAGCCAAAGAAAAGGAAGGATACCGAAGAAGAATCAAATGCCCAACCAGCCAAGGCAGATCAAGGGGAAAAAGCAGGCAATGATGAACACATAAGTCTTGCCTCTGATTCAGGGGAAGAATCAGAAGAAAGAGACTCCGAATCAGACAACTCACAAATCACTCCTATCAAATCGACCAGGGGCCGAAAATCCAAGAAGAAACAGAGAGAGGAGAAAACCTACATGGATGTTCTCCAAGGTTCTCAGAAAAATCTAAAGGGAATGATGAACACAAGATCCGGGCGCAAGCATAACAAGGCTCCAAAAGGAGCCACTCCCCCCCACTCCAATAAATAATGAAATACGTCTCCTGGAATTGCAGAGGATTAGGTAGCAGGCTGAAAGAAGAGGCCCTGAAAGATATTGTGAGGTTGCATATGCCTGAAATCTTTCTCATCCAGGAGACAAAACTGGAGGACACTCTTCTCCTCCAATCCAGCAAAACATTTTGGCGCAAAGGCCCTGGTAGACCTGTTAGTGCTAGAGGTGCCTCTGGTGGGATTGCCTCCTTCTGGGATAGTTCCAAATACGACTTGATTCAGGAAGAAAGTTGCCAACACTGGATTTTCACTCAGCTCCTTCACAAAGATTCTGGCCAACAAGAAAAAAATTTGTTGGGATTCGCTCCAATCATTTCTTGTTTTGCACAACCCAGAAAACATCATTATTGGAGGGGATCTAAACGTTACTCTAGCTGCTGAAGAGAAAAAAGGAGGTTCCCCTTGTAAAAATTTCTGTTTTCCCACCCTGGTTTTCAGTTTCACCTTATTTCTCCCATGTAGTTAAATGCCCATTCCCATAACCATACATTTAACAGACTGAAAAAAATAAATATGGCTGAAAACACAAATTCTGGAAATTTTTCAGAATGCTGGAAATTGCAGAAATAAAAATCAGCAATTAAAAACAGCCATTAAAACACATTAAAACACTGATATTTTTGGTCAACTTGACCCTAGAAAAACCCCCTACAACTCTTGGGGAAAACCAGTTTGAGAGCTCTTCTTTATTTCTGAAAATTGCCTTTTTACAGTGTGAATTATTCAGCAAAAAATCAGCAAGCAAATTTACAACTTATCTCCTTTCCCGTGGCTCACAGCAATTTAGAAATTACAGCAAACAGGACAACAATAAATGTTGTACGACCTCCATTTTGTGTGCAGAAAAATCAGCAAACTGCTCCTCGATGTTTGTGAAAAAATCTGCCTTTCACTATGTGCTGAATCAGCTGTACAAATCTGCTCAACTGCTGCCTTGGAATGTGTGCCAAGCTGCTGTCTCCTTCTCCTTCCTGCTCAGAAATCTCTCTTGCTCTCTTGCTCTCCTTCTCCCAATCTGCTCATGAAAGAATGAATGACCTTTTCCTCCTTTTCTCCTTTAATATAACTCCAAGTGACTTTTGGGTGATCCAAGTGACTTTTGGGTGATCTCTAAATCCAATGGCTGAGATTAAATGCTCATTTAAATCTCACTTTCTATTTTTTAATTCACCCCACTTTAATAAAGACCCACTTAGTCATTTATTTCCAAAGTCACTTTTCCTTTCTAATTTTTCATTGACTTTATAAAAGTCACTTTAAAATTAGACTTAATAACTTTATCACTTAAAGTCACTTTTAAATTAGATTTAACTTTATAAAATTATAAAGTCACTTTAGGAGAAAAAATTAAATTCTTTTGGACACTTTTCCCTAGGCCAAAGATCAAAGCCTAAGGGAACCACCTGTCCTCCGGTACCAAATTTCAACACTCCCTCTTACCGAGGAAGGTGTTCCTCACCACACCCATCTTGTCTCTGAAGTAGACATGCTTGCCCCGTGGTAAGGCTTTGGTAAGGATATCTGCAACCTGCTCATCAGTGGAAATATACTCAAGCTTCACAGCTCCCTTCTGAACATAGTCTCTGATGAAATGATATCTGATCCCGATATGATTTGACCTGTCATGAAATACTGGATTCTCCGTGAGTTTAATGCAACTCTGATTATCACAGTAAATCACTGAAGGTCTCAACGGCTGACCAAATAAGCCAAACAACATCTTGCGAAGCCAGATAGCCTCACAACTAGCTAGACTGGCTGCCATATACTCTGCTTCCGCTGAACTCAGTGCTACTGACTGCTGCTTCCGGCTGAACCATGACACTACTGCTGAACCCAACCCAAAACAACACCCTGAAGTGCTCTTCCTATCAAAAGCACAACCTGCCCAATCAGAATCAGTGTATCCTGCCAATCTCACTCCATCTCCCTGCCTGTAGTCCAGACCATAATCCACTGTCCCCTGCAAGTACCGCAAAATGTGTTTTGCAGCCACCCAGTGAACCTTCCTAGGCTCACACATAAACTGACTCATCGTGTTGACTGCAAAACAGATATCTGGTCTAGTGTTGACCAAATACATCAAGGAACTAATCAGCTGCCTGTACAATGTGGGATCCACCAACTCGGAATCCGAAGCATGAAGCTTCTTCCAGTTGGTGATCATCAGTGTCGACATGGGTCTACAATCCTCCATGTGGAATCTGCTAAGGATGTCCACAATATACTTCCCCTGCCCCAGGAAGAAATGCCCCTCCTCCTGCCACACCTCCAAACCCAAAAAGTAATGCATCAAGCCGATGTCCTTCATCTCAAACTCCGCCGCAAGATCTCTCTTGCAGTGCTCTATGAGTCTCTCTGCACCTGTAATGATCAAGTCATCCACATACAGCACCAGAATGAGAGGCTCCTCACCAATCACAATAAAGTAAAGGTTCGGATCTGCCTCACTCTTTGTGAAACCCATCCCCTGCAAGTATGCATCTATCTGCACACATGGGACTCCTTCCCATGCACCTCAAAGCCCTGTGGCTGCTCAATGTACACCTCCTCCTGTATGAAGCCATTGAGAAATGCGGTCTTCACATCCATCTGGTGGATCTTCCAACCCATCTCTGCTGCTATCGATATAATGGAGCGGATCAAAGTATATCGAGCCACGGGAGCGAAGGTCTCCTCATAATCAACTCCCTCTACCTGGGAGAACCCTCTAGCCAAAAACCTCGCTTTGAATTTCTCAATGCTGCCATCTGCAGCATGCTTTACCTTGTAAAGCCATCTGGAAGTAACCACGGATTTGCCCTCAGGCCTCGGCACCACCTCCCAAACATCATTCTTCATGATAGAAGAATACTCCTCCTGCATGGCCTCTCTCCAGACCTGCTGGCTAGCTACCTCCTCATAGCTAGAAGGCTCAGAGTCAAGGATGCTGGTAACCATCGCCATATAGCTACAGAACCTCTCAGGTGGTCTACTCTCTCTGACCGGCCTCTTCGGCTCAGCAACAGATGTGGCATCTCTCAAGGTGTCCTGAAGCCACTTGGGCTTCCTCTTCCCTGAGCATGCTTCTCCCATAGGAGAATGAAACTCCTCCTCCTCATCACCATCAGTAGCCTGAACTCCTGACTGTCTGTCTGCTGTCCTCCTGCATGCACCTGAACTTGTAGAAGCTGAGGTACCGTGTGAACTGTCCATCAGTGGACTCCCTAGTGAACTACTTTGTGAACTGCTCTGCATGCTGCTCGGAGCACCACCCCTCTGGCTCGGCGAGCCACTGCTCACTGATGGACCTGACATCCTCATAGATGTACCTCCGGATCCTCCTGATCCCTGCCCACTGGATCCTTGCGACTGACTCAACTGCTGCTGAGGGTCTGGCTGATCCAGATACTCTAACTCCCGTGACCTCCTAAAGGCCCTGTCCTCCTCGAACTTCACATCCCGTCTGACAACAACTCTCCTCTGTGCAGGAATGTAAATCCGAAAGGCCTTTGAGGTCTCACTGTAGCCCACAAAGATACCCTTCTCTGCGGTGGGCTCTAGTTTGGTCCTCTCCTCCTTGGGTATATAGGAGTATGTAATGCATCCAAAGATATGAAGATGACCAAGATCATGTTTCTTCCCAAAGAAAGCCTCCTCAGGAGTCATGTGCCCCAAGGCACGATGCAGACTCCTGTTCTGCAAGTAAACAGCTGTGTTGCAGGCCTCTGCCCAAAAGAACAATGGCAACCCCTGATCATGTATCATGGCTTTGGCAGCCCCTATGATGGATCTGTTCTTCCTCTCTGCAACTCCGTTCTCCTGGGGGCTGTAAGGAACAGTAAACTCCCTCCTAATGCCTGCCTCCGCACAATAGTCAACAAACTCTCCAAGGGTGTACTCTCCTCCATTGTCTGACCTCAAGGACTTGATCTTTCGACCTGTCTGAGTCTCCACAAGAGCTCTGAACTCCTGAAACCGCTTGAAGACCTCACTCTTGGTCTTCAAAAAATAAATCCAGGTCCTCCTGGAGTGATCATCAATGAATAACGCATAGTACTCATATCCACTCAAGGAAACATGAGACATCCGACCGCTCACATCGGAATGAATCAAATCAAGTATCCCGGTCGCTCTGCTGTTACTGCTGGGAAAAGGGGATTTGGCAAACTTGCCCATCACACAACCTCTACAAGTATCAAAGTGATCAGTACTGAAATCTGGCACACCTGTAGTGATCTCCCGCAATGTCCTCAAGGCTCCATGATACATGTGTCCCATCCTGCGGTGCCAAATCTCACACAGCTCAGAACTGCTAGCTCTGCTGTCGGTACTACTGCTCAATGCCAAAAGGGGCTGGAATGCAAAGTTGTACACCTTTGCATGGCGTACACCTATCACTCTAGCTGAATCAGCTGGAGCGTCCCTGGGATACATCAACACGTGTCCTCCCCTGAACAGTACCTCATATCCTCTGTCCTCCAAAGCTGAGACGGATATAAGGTTCTTCCTCATCCCTGTCACATAAAGAACCTCTGACACCTTCAAGGGAGGTTTGGACTCCCTCTGAAATGTCATTGTCCCCACCCCGACTGCTCTAACAACTCTGTCATCACCGAGTACTACCTCAATATCAGTGCCACTCTCTGAAAGCTCTGAGAAATACTCCCGAACTCCTGTCATGTGACGTGAAACCCCACTGTCCACATACCAGATACCTGAAGATGCTCTGCTAATCGAGGGAAAAGCATGCTCCCTCTGAACCTGTGTGACAGGTGATCCTGTACTAGAGGACTCACACATAGTGAACGCAAACTCTCGGTCAAAACGACCAGCAAAGTCCTCAATCTCTGCTGAAGTTGCCATGTCTTGGTTCTTCCCCTTCTTCTTCTTCTTCTCCGGACACACAACTGCATAGTGTCCCATCTTTCGACAATTCCAACACTTCACCTTGGAATAGTCCTTCTGTGAGTTACCCTGTTTACCTTTACCTTTGCCTTTGCCCCCACCACTGCTTGTGGAAGCCTGCTTCTTCCCTTTGCCTTTCTTGCCTCCTGCCACCAGTGCTACGTCCTCATCCTGCTCAACTGGCTTGGCTGCCCCAAGCTGTCCTTTCCTGATCTTTGTCTGAATACAATCATCCCAAAACCTCTCCCATGTGGGAAGGGTCTCACGTGCACAAACCCCATCAGCAAAGTTCAACCATGAATGGGGGAGGCCATTCACTGCAATACGCACCAACTCAGTGGATGGAATGGCCTCTCCAATCGCTGCCAACTCATCTCTCACATTGGTAATCTTTGTGAGATATCCAGCTGCACTATCATTCCCCATCTTAATGTTCTTCAGCTTCTCTTTCAGGACCATCTTCCGGTTCTCATTGGTACTTTTGTAGAGATTGGACAATGTTGTCCACATCTCATGGGCATTTCTCTTTCCTCTCACATGAGGAATGCAATGGTCTTTGATTCCGTCTAGAATCAGCGTCTTACCCTTATTGTTCTTCTTTTTATACTCAGTCAACTGAGTAACATCAGTGGGCACAACAACAGGGTTCTGTGCGGTATGCACCATGATATCCCAGACTTCTGCCTCCTCAAAGATACTCTGCATTCTCTCCTTCCAAAAGCTGTAATTTATATGTCCATCCAGCCTATCCTCCACCCTCAATCCCAATGACATCCTGCTGTCCTAAAACTGAAAAATAGCACTGCTGTAGTAAAGATAAAACTGCTGTTTATGAAAAAATCAGCTTGCTGGAATTTTCTGAGTGAAAAATCAGCAACTGTAATTTTTCCTTTTGCTGTCCCAAACTGCCCTTCAGCACTCAAGCTCTGATACCATGTAAAAATTTCTGTTTTCCCACCCTGGTTTTCAGTTTCACCTTATTTCTCCCATGTAGTTAAATGCCCATTTCCATAACCATACATTTAACAGACTGAAAAAAATAAATATGGTTGAAAACAGAAATTCTGGAAATTTTTCAGAATGCTGGAAATTGCAGAAATAAAAATCAGCAATTAAAAACAGCCATTAAAACACATTAAAACACTGATATTTTTGGTCAACTTGACCCTGGAAAAACCCCCTACAACTCTTGGGGAAAACCAGTTTGAGAGCTCTTCTTTATTTCTGAAAATTGCCTTTTTACAGTGAGAATTATTCAGCAAAAAATCAGCAAGCAAATTTACAACTTATCTACTTTCCCATGCCTCACAACAATCTGGAAATTACAGCAAACAGGACAGCAATAAATGCTGTACGACCTTCGTTTTGTGTGCAGAAAAATCAGCAAACTGCTCCTCGATGTTTGTGCAAAAATCTGCCTTTCACTATGTGCTGAATCAGCTGTACAAATCTGCTCAACTGCTGCCTTGGAATGTGTGCCAAGCTGCTGTCTCCTTCTCCTTCCTACTCAGAAATCTCTCTTGCTCTCTTGCTCTCCTTCTCCCAATCTCCTCATGAAAGAATGAATGACCTTTTCCTCCTTTTCCTCCTTTAATATAACTCCAAGTGACTTTTGGGTGATCCAAGTGACTTTTGGGTGATCTCTAAATCCAATGGCTGAGATTAAATGCTCATTTAAATCTCACTTTCTATTTTTTAATTCACCCCACTTTAATAAAGACCCACTTAGTCATTTATTTCCAAAGTCACTTTTCCTTTCTAATTTTTCATTGACTTTATAAAAGTCACTTTAAAATTAGACTTAATAACTTTATCACTTAAAGTCACTTTTAAATTAGATTTAACTTTATAAAATTATAAAGTCACTTTAGGAGAAAAAATTAAATTCTTTTGGACACTTTTCCCTAGGCCAAAGATCAAAGCCTAAGGGAACCACCTGTCCTCCGGTACCAAATTTCAACACCCCTGTAATGGATCCGGCTAGAGAATGGGTAGAAGATATCATGATTGGCTCGGATTTGGAGGACATCAAACCATTAGCTGGGAAATACACTTGGTCTAATAAAAGACTAGGCCCCAACCATATAGCTGCTAGATTGGACAGATTCCTTGTCCAAGCCTCCTTTCTAACTAACGGGCTTATGGCTTCATCCAAAATTCTGCCCAACTGCACTTCCGATCATAAACCCATAAGTCTCGAGCTCTCCATGAATGTTTCTCTGGGCCCAATTCCATTTAGATTTAGCCCATTGTGGATTCAGCAAGAGGGTTTCAATGAGGTGGTTTCTGAAGTATGGAATCGGAAAATACAGGGATCCCCCTTCTTCGTGTGGGAAGAAAAGTTGCGGGCTCTTAAGAGAAGACTCAAGGAGTGGGCTAAAACTTTGAAAACACCTGCTGCCAAGAGAAAAGAGTCTGTAGAAAACCTTGTTGTTCACCAATCATCAATGGAGGATTCAGTTATTACCCAAAGTCTACTCCAAAAAGAAGTTGAGCTGCAAAAAGCCCTTCATAAAGCTAGTAGGGACGAAGAAGAGTATTGGAGACAAAAATCTAGAAATTTATGGTTACAGGCCGGCGACAAAAATACTAGTTTTTTCCACAGGCATGCCAATGTGAGAAAGCAATTCAAAAATGTTTCAGAAATCCGATTCCAAGAGGTCGTGGTTAATGATTTTGAAGGTATCAAGAGAGCAGCATTCTCCTTCTTTAAAGATCTCTACTCAGCGCCAGAGGACCATCCTATAGATCCTCAAGCCTATCCGTATAATCTGATCCCTCATTGTGTGAAAGACTCTGTCAATAATATGCTGACTGCTCCGATCAGCATGGATGAACTCAAGAAAGCCGTGGATGGCATAGAACCGGACAAAGCGCCAGGGCCTGATGGGTTCACTGCTAGGTTCTTTCAAACCTGCTGGTCAACTATCAAAAAAGACCTTCTGAGAATGGCCAGGAAGTCCCAACTCTGCGCAAAGATAGGAGGCAGTACCAATTCAGCCTTCCTTGCTTTGATTCCGAAAGAGAAAGGAGCCTCAGATTTCAGTAGATTTCAACCCATTTCATTGTGCAACACTAGCTATAAACTGATTACCAAAATAATTTCCAACCGACTCAAGAATATTTTGCCGGACATCATACCGGAGAACCAAGGAGGCTTCATCAAAGGAAGAAAGATCCTGGATAATATAGTGCTGGTTCAAGAGGCAGTTCATTCAAGTGGCCAAAGAAAAGAGAAAGGAATGGTAATAAAACTAGATTTGGCTAATGCCTTCGACAGGGTGAGGCACGACTTTCTGTTTGCTGTTATGATGAAAATGGGCTTCTCAATAAACTTCATAAACTGGGTGAAAGCATGCATTGCCTCTCCTTGGATTGCACCGTTGGTTAATGGTCGATCGACTGAATTCTTTACAGCTTCCAGGGGAGTAAGACAAGGATGTCCAATGTCCCCTCTGCTCTATGCTATTCAAGCCTCAGTTCTTAGTTTCCAGCTTGATTCCTGCCAGCAAGTCCAAACTCTGCCAGGCCTTAGAATGGTGCATAATGTCAAAGATATAAACCATGCCCAATTTGCCGACGATACTCTGCTGCTAGGTGGAGCGAGCATTAATTCGGCCAGATCTTTCAAAAAGGATCTGGACATCTACAAGGAAGCATCCGGCAGTAAAATAAACTACTCAAAAAGCACAATCTATGGCTGGAACTGCTCAGCCAAAAATCTCGCTGACATAGCTAGGCTTCTGGAAATGAAAATCTGTCAGGACTGGGAATCATTCAAATATCTTGGGATCCCAATTTTCAGAACCAACCCTAAAGTCGCCCATTGGATGCCCCTGTTGGACAAGCTAAAGCTCAGAATACAAGCCTGGGGAGCCTCCTGGCTGAACACTGCTGGGAAAACAATTCTTATAAAATCTGTCCTAACAAGCATGCCTCTCTATCAGCACTCCATTCTCCTTGCCCCCAAAACCTTTCTCAGTAAAATGGAAGGATTGCTGAGGCGGTTCCTGTGGGAAGGGGGGAAAAACAATGAAAGAAGACTTCATTTAGTAAATTGGGATACCATTAAGAAACCATTCATAGAAGGAGGTCTGCAAATGAGAGATTTGGCTGCTCAAAATCTAGCTCTAGGCTCAAAAATTTTGTGGAATATTGTGGCAGGGAAAATAAGCTGGAGCAAAAAAGTTCTGTGGAAGAAATACTTTCAAGGTCAACGACTGAGATGTCTGGAACTTCCCCCAAAAAACTCCAAAGGTTCCCCTATATCCAAGCTTTGTATCGCAGCTCTGGAGAACTTCAATCCCAATCTCTACTGGATCCCAGGCAATGGGAAGAAAATTAGAATTTGGAAAGATCAGATTCTTGGAGACCAGCCACTACACCAGATAGAAGGCCTAGCAAATATTAAACTGTGGCTGCACTCCAACAATAAGGAAACCCTTTGGGACATATCCAACTGGACGGAGGATGTTGACAGAAGATGGGACAACTGGAATCTAGGAGAGGTTCCACATCATTTGCATTCAGAAGCTTCTTTACTGTTAGACAAACTGCAAGGGAAATCTCCTCTGTCAGCAACAGCCAAGGACAAAAGAGGGTGGGGCTCCCATACTGGTATCTTCTCGGTAGCTGAAGGATACAAAAGATTGATTGCTGTTCCGAATGTTCCTCCAGACCCAACGCAATGGAAATTCATATGGAGCTTCCCTTCTCTCCCAAAAATCGACTTCTTCAGCTGGACGCTTGCCCATAACAGTGTTCTGACAGGAGACAACCTGAGAAAACGGGGAATGGAAGGGCCAACCAGATGCCCATTATGTATATCAGAGGAAGAATCAGCTGATCACCTGTTGTTGCTGTGCCCATTTGCCAAGACAGTTTGGAAGGGGGTTCTGAGTTCAAGAATGAACAAGTTTGAGCTGCCAAGTAATGTGTCAAATCTGCTCCATGAGTGGGCCAAGCTATCACCCTTTTGCCTCAATAAAAAAAATCTGCTAAAGACTGCATGGATGTGGACACCCAAATTCATATGCTGGAAGTTATGGCTGGAAAGGAATAACAGAATTTTTAGAGGAGAATTTTGCACAGCAAACAGCGTAATTTCCAAAATCAAAGCTATATTGGGAGAAACGTTGGAAGCTAAGCCAGCCTTAAGGAATGAAGCGAAGCTTGACAGTGAGGAGGAGCTCTGGCTGAAAGATATTGTCCCAAAAAATCAATCCATCTCTATTAACCCAGCCCCTTGCCACGCTATGTGGGAAATTCGCCTAGAAGAACAGGAATTTCTAAAGTGGAGATCGGCCCTTGATGACCACTGTCTATTCTTCGACGGGGCCTCTAAGGGCAACCCTGGCGCTGCGGGTGGAGGCGGAGTTCTTCTGAAACCTGATGGCACTTCTTTACTCAGGTTTCATTGGGGTCTAGGAATCGAATCAAACAATAGAGCAGAGGCTCTAGCTTTGTGGCAGGGGCTGACTCTTGCTCTTAAATGGAATATTCAATCACTGACGGTCTTTGGAGATTCTAGGCTTATCATTCAAGCAATGAATTCACAGTCAAATCCTTTGCAGATCCATTTAGACCATATTCTCAAGAAAATTAGACCCATGTTGGCTAAGTTTCGGAAAATTTCCTTCTACCACATCCTGAGGCAGCTAAACTCTGAGGCAGATTCGGAAGCCAACCTTGGCTCAGCAAAAAGCCAAAGAACCCTTTCAGTCAATTCGATTGATTCTCTCTGTATCATCCCTTAACAGGTTTTACCAGGAAATTGATATTTGATGTATATGGGATCAACTACTATGAAATCAATCTAGGATTCCCATCAGGCTTTGTTGTTCCAGTTACCTTATCTCAACTAGCTCCAAGGGCAGGCATTCATGATAAGTTATTATTTTGGAATCCCTGTATCTGGCAGTCTCTTATGCTCTGTTTCCAACAGAACCTTGAACTGTCTTGGACGTTGTGTGACTGTTTGGTTGAATACACGGTACAGGTGAGCTCCTGGAAGAATTAAAAGAGTCTTTTTCTGGTTTCCCAATCCCTTGTTGGAAGAAAGCCAAGAACGGCAGCAAATTTCGGATCCCTCCTCTGTTTGTCAATTCTCAAGCTTGTTGAATCGGTCAGTAACTCATTCCTTTCCAGAATTTGGATTAACTTCAGAAAGAAGATCCTGTGATAGTTTGTCCCAACTCCATCGGTTCCACCGTCCGGTCTACTGCAAAGGGAAGTTCGAACCAAGTATTAGAGCAAGCTGATCTAAACTACGAGCCTATTAAAGCATCAGATTAAATAAGTCAGACACAGCAGGTTGTTTGCCCAAGGAAATTGCATTACAACTCTTCAAAAACGTCCTGAGGCATACATGTGATTGATGATTAGAGAGGGAAGTCGACATTTCAACTGCCAGATTGAAGAAACTCAGATCCAAGCGGTCTTACACGTAGTCGAGTTAGTGGTCAGCATCTCACATTTCAGGTTTAAGCAAGCCATCTTTTGCAATCTCCCAGGAGCAACAGGAAAAAACCATTGATTGTGTGGACAATCGCTCCCTTAAGAATGTCCAGATCCTCTGGCAGAGACTCTGCGCTTTTCCCTAAAAGAAGTTTAAGAATCAAAGCTTGTCCATGGATTCACCATGTAACAAAATGTCTGAGGATCAAGAAATTTGAGGAACTATTTCAATGTATCCAGCATGCGGTAGTTGTTTTGCCGCCAATCAATAAAAAACATAATCGTTAAAGTAAAAAAAAACAATAGAAATAAGAGTAATAACGTCATCATATTACTCTATCCATACGAAGCACATTATAAGGAAATCACATCAACAATCTAACAATTTCTTACAATACAAATCAACATGTGAAAGAATAAATGTGCAGTGAAATCCTCATATAAAAGTTAATATTCCTCCATAAAGCTCCAAAAGTGTGTGAAAATGAAGTGTAACGAGAGAGCTCCTAAATATTTAAACTCTTAACAACCATTACAATGGAAATCAGACTCTTCTTTACACAATTTATCTCCCTTCTCATTCACTAAAAAACAATCTCTTTTTTACTAACTGGATGAAAAGCCAAGAAAATAATATAATAATGGAGTAGTTAGATAAGTTTTTAATCTATGATTAATTATGTCACCACCATATGTATACACAGTAGTATCCAAGAGTGCTTTCCCTCATCCCAAAATAGGAAAGAGACCATAATAAAAGTCAGTTGTACGAGTAAAATCAAGTATGTTAACTAGGTCAACATATAAAAAATCCACAACATTTCACCTTCCAAGAGTGGATGCACATAAAACATAGATAAATAATGTTCAAACCTAGAAGATATGCTCAAGTTTCCATCTACAAAATCTCACAAAGTGGACCCTCCAATTTGCACAAGAGATAAAACAATAAAATAATCTTCCAAAGAGAATGCTCCATATCAACCTCTATGAATAGAAAATAGTACACATATGCCTGTAAACAATCCACATATGTGAATTCCAAGTCAACCAAAGCCATGGAAAAGATGCCAAATAAATGGAGTATTTCTCAATAAATAAAATAGTCAAAACCAAAAATAAGAAGTAGACCATCACCACACAGACAAATCCATTGAGCTAATGGTAATTTAGAGTTTGACCATGCCCAAACTCCATTAAATAATAAAACATATACCTCCAAAAATATCAAGAAGTATCTCCATAAATGTAGTCCACAAGAATATGTTCCAAATATAATAAAGTGTGTAAACATTTTCTATTTTCTTTTATTTTTATTTTATATTTTTTCAAATTTTGATTTTAATGCATATTCACTGTTATTAATTTTGTTTACAACTTGACATCGAAATAGAATAATGAAAATATTAAAATCAGTTCCACATAGGTTAATAGAAATATCTCCCGTGTTACACAGAGATCACTTTCATCTAAGATGTCCTTGGCTTCCTTGGATGCAATCGCAGAGATTATTTTTACCCTAAGTATATTCCTTTGGGCAGCTGCTTTTCGGGCAGGTTTACAATAACCACCAACCATTGCAGTCTTGAGATTACTTTGACCCTAATCTTATTCCTTTGGGAAGCTGCATTTCAACAGGTTTATAATAAATAACCACTAACCGATAACCACTATTCCAAGATATACATGGTTACATCTGTCATTACTATTGTTTCCGTTTTTAAGAGGCCAAATAAGAACTACTTGACTCTAAGTGTTAATAGTAATATAACTTATGATATACATTTTTGTATCTGGAACCGCAGATAGATGGTGTAGTGTGCTGGCTTTAAATGGACGCCCGTTTGCCCTTTTGGCCGGTTTTAGCCATAAAATACAGTTGATTTCTAAATAAACACATCATTTTTGACTGGATAATTATTTAGAAAAACATCAAAATAACGGGCAGATTAAAAAAAATAGAAGTTTCAAATTTTATGTATATATTTTATATATTATTTAAGTCAGTCTGGCATGGGAATCACATTTAATGCCATTTTTCAAAATCTCTATGGGTTGTGGTTTTTTTAATACATATTGCTGGAATTTTGAATGAAATTTATTGTCCGGAATCTCTATGGAGTGTCGTGTTGATGGCTCACATCATTGTTCTTGTTTCCTTTTTCTTTTCTTCTGGCTGTGGTTTTTTTTATACCCTACTACAACTGTTGTGTGCATTGGTTTATTTGGGTGGAAACCCTAGAGTGGATCTTGGGGTTTCATTCATGAACAATCTGGTTTTTGTTAATAGTTTTTGGCATCAGTGCATTTTTTTCATGTTGTTACCATTGGGAGAACTTGAGGGAGCCAATATACGGATAATAATTTTCCTGATCCAACTGTTACCCCAGTTCAAGATTTGCCATTGCATGTAAATCTTTTTGTCATCGAAGGATGCTATTAAGCAAGTAATGCTTCTATTTCCTTTTGTTGGCTACGAATTAGAACTCTATATAACATGTATATCCAAATTGTTTTCGACCATGTATGAAAATAAAAAAAAATTTAAATGCCTTTTTTCTAATCACAATGACGAACTCTACTAGTTTAGATAACCAGAGACAAGATACCAAAGTTTATTGCATGTCCCTCTCCCAATAGATTTTCTCCATCACCCCAAACAAACTAGTTCAAGGCCAACCCACAAATTCTTATGCATTTTCGGTATTATTTTATATTCAATTCATTCCAAGGGAGGTGTTGTTCTGCACAATCCATTCTGAATTCAAAAGATGTAAGTTAAATTTACCTATATTTACCACATTTTCACTAGAGTTTCCCTTTTTCACTAGATTTATGGAACATGGTAATGAATATTTCTAAAATTGGGGTTTCCTATTATTTTGTTATAAGTTAGTTTTGATCTGAACTTGAAGTGAAGATTTTATTGATTTAGAATTGGATTGGATAGAACTAATCCACATCATCTTTAGTTCTACTTTATCATTTCTGTAAGACTTCAAAATATTTTTCCTGACACATTAATATTGATATGTGGCTGTTAGATGAATTTACATCAAATATTCCTCAATCTCCAAATCTCCTAATAAAATCTCCAAATCTAAAAATTAAATCTCCAAATCTTGGTTCTATCGGGAGAAAAGACCTTATTCAATGTCCATTATTTATATCAAATATTTATCAATCTCCAAATCTCCAAATAAAATCTCCAAATCTAAAAATTAAATCTCCAAATATTGGTTCTATACGGAGAAAAAACCTTATTTAGTATCCATTATATCAGTTTCCCCAAATAAATTTAACTCGCAAGAAATCTAGGTTGTTCCGACTAGTCCAAGCAACCAGGTGTTCTTATCCAAATCTTGATTGTGTTGGAGTGTTCTTAACCCAAGTGCCTAATACGTCCAATCTGGCATAGAATGACATAAAGTGGAGAAGATCTTTTTTAATTATCAATCTTAAATATTAAGGGAAGCTGGTAGCTAAAATAGTGTGAAATGATGGCCCAGCCCTTCGGTGACGTGACACTCCGCCACGTGGTCACTCCTCAGGTCCTTAGCGGTCACTTGTGATGTTAAAAGATCAACACTCCATAGATCTGCTCTGCCCCAATCTGCAACTCATCAATACACCTCCCTGCCGGTTAATTAGGGCCAGCTGCCGGTTTGTTCGGTCAATGGTTTTCCTGCCTTGGTTAAACCCTAAAGGGTTGTGCCCGGTTCATTTGTCACTTTGTTACCTTGCCGTTTCTCCCTCCGCGTTCCTCTGCTGTTTTCTCTTGAGCTCGAGCCTGGTTCGTTCCTCCGCCCGTTCGATGGCCTCCTTCTCTGTCGATGTCCACATAACCTGGTGAAATGCTGTTCCTCTGCCTTCGTTGCTGTTTGCTGTGGTGTTTGGGTCTATATGGCCGACTTGTTCTTAACTGTGGTTGTGGTAAGGGTTATATCTTCTCGTAAGTTCTCTGCCGTGAGATTTCTTTCGTGTCCCGTTCCTGAACTGTGGTCTTGAATAGCTACTGGTCTTCTTGGCGCTGTTGTTCCACCGAGGTTCGGGCCGCCGTCAAAGGTAAGTTAACA
This sequence comes from Pinus tabuliformis, assembly GCA_031772625.1. Classification (NCBI taxonomy): domain Eukaryota; kingdom Viridiplantae; phylum Streptophyta; class Pinopsida; order Pinales; family Pinaceae; genus Pinus; species Pinus tabuliformis. The sequence goes on along the minus strand of CM062815.1, from coordinate 634,804,657 downwards.
GTCTATGTTTTACTCCGCTCTGTATTCTTGTTGCAACCACTTACAGGTTCTGTGCCTTTGCAGCTATGGCAATGGGTTTGGTCTCCGCGGTCCTCTGTCGACCTGTTGGTAAGTTCTGGGTTTCTATTTGGCTTGCAATTTCATGATACTTAATCCTCTGTATTTGAAGGTGTCTCCGGTTTCAGTTTCGACTAACCTCCCTTTACTCTGCGTGCAGGTTGATTTGGTGTTCCCTCACGAGTGTTTCCGGTTCGTGCTGTCTTCAACTCCCTTCGACCCTGGTCCTCTGCTCAATACGGGTATTTCTGGTTTCTTTGTTTGTAACTTTCTGTCACTGTACTTTGGCAACGGATTTTGGTCTTCGACCTTGGTGAAATGTGAGACAACTTATGACAGCGAGGGTTTGTAGTTACTCGCCCTTATGATGGTGAGGGTTTGTACATGGAACTGTATCGTTTGTTAATATGAAACTCTTTTCGGTTCTAAATGTGACTGTTGTGCTATGACTTTAATATAATTTAATTGAACAGAGTGTGTTACATACGATACCTTTCGCTTGTAAGTTGTTCATTTGCTGGAATTGTGCGACCGCGTTACTCCTTGTGCTTGGCGTGCTGGTTCTGTGCGTTATGGTTTGTACTTCTGGTTACACTTGTTGCCTGTAACTTTCTTTATTGCTCACATTCCTGTTACAGCTAGTTTCTTCCTGTCCAAACTCGATCTTTAAAACCCAGTACATGTACAGTAGATATATGAATGCTTTCTATGGGAAATATTAGTAACATAATACTTCTGTCATGAATAAAAACACACAGTAAATATTTGAATGTCTTCTGTGGGAAAGATTAGAAATAGAGTATCTCTGTCATAAATAAAAAGTTCTGTTACAGAGGGTTTGTATTGTCTTGCTATCTCTTATTCTTTTCTTTATGAGGGGGAAAAAAGTCCCTGTTACATTCGTTCTTTTCCTTTTTAAACTACATAAAACATAACTGCCTACTGAACTGAATTCTGTAACTGTCACTTGTCTTCTTTAAACAAAAAGTTAACTAAACAGTTTTTGTTTTCCTAAGCTAACAACTAGTAACTTAAATTGTTCTGAAATAAAAAGAAACAAACATTAATTAACAAAAGACAACAGCCAATTTTGATGACCTGTCCATCCACTCCTGGAGTCTTGTCGTGTTCCTGTTTTACCGTGAGTCAGTCAGCGATCTTCTGTCTCCTTGGAGCTGGATGCTCCTGCATCAGGCTCCCGGGGTGGCAAAAAGTCATGGCTCCGTTCCATGAGGTCGTCAACAGAATAGCCCGCTTTAGTTATCTGCGTTGCGTTGAGCCAAGAACTGTCCTCTATTGGACGGTTCCGCCACTTGACCAAATATCGCAGATACTCCTTCCTGCGTGTGCGTCTAGCTACCTGTGTATCCAGAATCCTTTCGATCTCAAGGGGTGGTGCCTTTGGCAATTGTCTCGTCCAAGAATCTTCTTCATAGCTATTTTTCTGTGGCACTGTGGTTGCTGCATCATTCTCTGAATCGGCGACATAGGGAAACAGATCTGCCACGTTAAAAATGGGAGAAATTCCAATCTCAGGTGGCAACTATATTTCATAAGCGTTCGCAGAAAATTTGCGGATGATTTTGTAGGGGCCGATCTTCTTGAATTTTAGTTTGTTGTACTCCCGCTTCGGGAATCTCTCCTTACGTAAATACGCAAGGACTTCATCCCCAACGTTAAACTGAACTTCCCGACGCTTTGTGTCAGCTCGCTGCTTATACTTCTGACTGCTGTCCTGCAACTTCAGCTTGACCTGTTCGTGCAAATTGCTCATCGCTTGAGCGAATTCTTCCCCATCAGCGCTCCGTTTCTCGAGTTTCCCCAAATCCCGTAATTCATGCACTCCTCGCGGATGCATGCCGTACAAAATCTGGAACGGACTGTAACCGGTGCTGCGGTTAGGTGAATCGTTGTACGCGAACTCTGCTTGAGCAAGTACACGGTCCCATGTCCGGGAATTTTCTCCTGTCAAACTTCGAAGTAAGTTCCCTAGGCTTCTGTTTACTACTTCCGTTTGACCATCAGTCTGCGGATGATAAGCGGAGCTGAACTGCAATTGAGTATTCAACTTTTTCCACAGAGTTCTCCAAAAGTGACCAGTAAACTTTACATCCCGATCAAAGATGATGGATTTCGGGAGTCCATGCAACCGAACGATTTCAGTAAAGAATAGGTGGGCTATATAAGTGGCATCGCTGGTTTTCCTGCAAGGTACAAAATCTGCCATTTTTGAAAATCGGTCAACTACAACCATGACTGAATCGAAGCCCCGCTGTGTCTTTGGCAAACCCAGAACGAAATCCATGCTCACTGAATCCCATGGTCGACTCGGGATCGGCAATGGCAAATAAAGACCAGTGTTTTGACTATGACCCTTTGCTAGCTGACAAACTCTGCATCTACTCACGTACCTCTGCACATCTCGCTGCAGTTTCGGCCAGAAATAGAAGTGTTGTACCTGAGCAATCGTCTTGTCGATACGAAAGTGTCCAGCCAGTCCTCCACTGTGTTTCTCCTGTATTATATTTTCCCGCATAGAACAGTTGGGTATACACAGTTGTCCTCCTTTAAACAGCAGCCCTTCTTGTAGATTATAGTCTAGCCACATGCTGTTATTCCTTAACAGAGGGTTTTGGCAAGCTTCATATGCCTCCCCAAATTCGGTATCAGTTTGATACAACTCCTTCAAATGCTCAAAACCCAAGACTTGCATTGTGCTTTCCTGCAGAAGCAACGTTCTTCTGCTCAGTGCATCTACCACCTTATTCGCTTGGCCACTAATGTGCTTTAGTACGAATGTAAAATTCTGCAGATACTCCACCCAAGCTGCATGTTTGTGGTTCAATTTATGCTGTTGCATAATGTACTGCAAGGCAGAATTATCTGTAAATAAAACAAACTCATTTCCCAGCAAATAATGCCGCCAATGCTTCAAAGCTTGTATGATTGCGTAAAATTCTTTGTCGTAGGTTGAGTATTTCTGCCTACTCTCGTTTAGCTTTTCACTGAAGAAAGCGACCGGTCTGTCCTCCTGACTAAGGACTGCCCCAATGGCTGTCCCACTGGCATCACAACGAACTTGAAAAAGTTTGTTGAAATCTGGCAGTCTCAATATAGGTCTTTCAGTAATCTTTTTTTTTAAAGTTTGAAAACTACTTTCTGCCGCTTCAGTCCAGTGAAAAGGCTGATTTACCTTCTTGATCGTGTCCAACATAGGTGCGCAAATCTCGCTGAAATTCCTGATAAATTTCCTGTAAAAACTGGCTAGCCCATGGAAACTCCGGACTTCAAATAAACTCTTCGGAGAAGGCCAGCTAACTATAGCTGCCACCTTTTCCGGATCCATTTTTAATTCATTTTCTGCAATGACAAACCCCAAATACACTAGTTCTCGCTGAAAAAAGGTACACTTTTTCAGATTAATCAGCAGCTTGTTTTGCTGCAGCTTCCTCAACACACTCTGCAAATGCCTGAAATGCTCCTCTTTAGTCCTGCTAAAAATCAAAATATCGTCCAAGTAAACTATCACGAACTTCCCATTAAATTCCTTCAATACCTCATTCATCAAGCACATGAATGTGCTGGGAGCGTTGCTCAACCCAAATGGCATCACCAGCCACTCATATAAGCCTTCGTTTGTCTTGAAAGCTGTCTTCCACTCGTCGCCTTCTCGAATTCGAATCTGGTGATATCCACTCTTCAGGTCAATTTTCGAGAAATAGGCTGCCCCGCTCAAACAATCCATCATATCGTCCATCCTTGGCAAGGGAAACCTGTACCTGACAGTAATCTTGTTTATGGCTCTGGAGTCTGTGCACATTCGCCATTCTCCTCCCTTCTTTGGAGCCAAAACGGTCGGTACTGCACAAGGGCTCATACTTTCTCGAATCAACCCTTTATCAAGTAATTCCTGAACTTGCTTCCTAATTTCCTCATGGTCTTTGGGACTCATACGGTAAGCAGCCTTATTTGGCAAGCTTGCCCCTGGTATAAAGTCAATACAGTGACTAATACCCCTCCTTGGTGGTAATTCATTGGGAAGGTCATCCACCACAATGTCCCCAAATTCTTGCAGCAACTGCTGAACTTCCTTAGGCAAGTCTGATAGCTGTGTGTGTAATACTACTGCCTTCGGTCTCCTTATGACAACAAAATTGATTTCGCTGTCCTCAATCTGTTTCACAAACTCCTTTCCGCCCAACAGCAATGCCTTCACTCCACTGGCTTCTGCTGTATTTTCCTCCTTGATGGGTACAAGCGTGTGCTTGATCCCATCTTTAACAAACTTATAGCAATTCGTTTTCCCGTCATGAACTGCACTTCTATCAAACTGCCAAGGTCGTCCCAACAGTAGGTGACAGACATCCATTGGCATGACATCACAAAGGATCTTATCCTTGTACTTACCAATCTGAAATTCTACCTCACATTGTTCGTCGACTAACAGCTGATGTCCTTTCTGCAGCCATGACACTTTGTAGGGCGTACGGTGCTTCAATTTCTTCAATCCCAACTTTTCTACCATCTCCACAGCCACAAGATTGTCCGTACTCCCACTATCAATGATCAGTTTGCAGCACTTGCCCCGCGACTTGCAGACAGTGCGGAACAAAGCTTTTCGTTGATTTGGTTCTGCAACCTCCTTTGCTGGTTTCAATAGCACTTTATTCAACACCAAAGCTTCACCTGTCTCTGGTGCATTTTCTGCTTCCTGAGGTGTTGCCTCAGCATCCTCTGGCTGAACAACATAAGTTCCTCTTCCGCCTGCTGGTTCAGCTTCAGGACATTCATACGACTTGTGTCCCCATTTGTGGCAGCGATAGCACTGGACAGCTCCCCTACCCTGACCATTTCCTCGCCCCCGCTGAGGTGGTCGTCCTCCTCTAGTGCTATTGTCTTTTTCTGTTGCTCCAGCAGATTTAGAGCTGCTGCTTTCTTCACTTGGACCTGTACCTCGGCCTCTTCCAAACACTTTACCCTTCCCCCTGCCAGTTCAACCTCCTCTCCTGGCATTCTGCTTCCGGTTAATTTTTTCTTCTGCCTTCAGCGCAAACTGATAGGCTTCTTCCAATGTCCGGGGTGAAAGGATACCAATTTCATCCAAGATTTCCCCCCTTAAGCCATTCACAAATCTGGCTGTTTTCTCCGGGGTGTCTTCCACATATCCTGCCCGCAAATTTAACTTGTAGAACTCCTCTGTAAATTCTTTTACAGTCATTCCCCTCTGCTTCAAGTTCTGTACCTGCCTGTACAACATAATCTGATAATCCTTCGGCAGGAATTTCTCTTTCAGTTTGGCCTCCATTCTAGACCATTTCTTTATAGGCTGTTTGTTAAGCCTCCTCCGTTCCGCCTGAACGCTGTCCCACCACAAGGACGCAATTCCCTTCAGTTTGGTGGCAGCGAACTTCACCTGTTTATCATCACTGGTTTCCTCGAATTCGAAATATTTGTTGACTTCACTTAGCCAATCCAACAACACGTCTGCGGACAGACTTCCGTCATAAGTTGACAGCTCATGTTTTGGCTTATGACTTGACAGCAAAACCGACTTCAACAGTCTAAATTCTGGTGTCACCCCCTCTAATTCTTCCTCTGGTTCTGCCTCATCTTCATCACTGTTATCTGTCGGGTTTCTTCTTCCCCCAGCTTCTATTGCTTCTAAACGTTCTCGCAAGACACGGATCTCCTCACGGAGTCCCTCTTCTGCTACCCTCCGGACTCTTCCTCTTCCCCTTCCTCTTCTGCCAACCTCCATTTTCTTTTACTCAAAACCTGCTCTGATACCACTTTTGATGGCCCAGCCCTTCGGTGACGTGACACTCCGCCACGTGGTCACTCCTCAGGTCCTTAGCGGTCACTTGTGATGTTAAAAGATCAACACTCCGTAGATCTGCTCTGCCCCAATCTGCAACTCATCAATACACCTCCCTGCCGGTTAATTAGGGCCAGCTGCCGGTTTGTTCGGTCAATGGTTTTCCCGCCTTGGTTAAACCCTAAAGGGTTGTGCCCGGTTCATTTGTCACTTTGTTACCTTGCCGTTTCTCCCTCCGCGTTCCTCTGTTGTTTGCTCTTGAGCTCGAGCCTGGTTCGTTCCTCCGCCCGTTCGATGGCCTCCTTCTCTGTCGATGTCCACAGAACCTGGTGAAATGCTGTTCCTCTGCCTTCGTTGTTGTTTGCTGTGGTGTTTGGGTCTGTATGGCCGACTTGTTCTTAACTGTGGTTGTGGTAAGGGTTTTATCTTCTCGTAAGTTCTCTGCCGTGAGATTTCTTTCGTTTCCCGTTCCTGAACTGTGGTCTTGAACAGATACTGGTCTTCTTGGCGCTGTTGCTCCACCGAGGTTCGGGCCGCCGTCAAAGGTAAGTTAACAGTCTATGTTTTACTCCGCTCTGTATTCTTGTTGCAACCACTTACAGGTTCTGTGCCTTTGCAGCTATGGCAATGGGTTTGGTCTCCGCGGTCCTCTGTCGACCTGTTGGTAAGTTCTGGGTTTCTATTTGGCTTGCAATTTCATGATACTTAATCCTCTGTATTTGAAGGTGTCTCCGGTTCCAGTTTCGACTAACCTCCCTTTACTCTGCGTGCAGGTTGATTTGGTGTTCCCTCACGAGGGTTTCCGGTTCGTGCTGTCTTCAACTCCCTTCGACCCTGGTCCTCTGCTCAATACGGGTATTTCCGGTTTCTTTGTTTGTAACTTTCTGTCACTGTTCTTTGGCAACGGATTTTGGTCTTCGACCTTGGTGAAATGTGAGACAACTTATGACAGCGAGGGTTTGTAGTTACTCGCCCTTATGATGGTGAGGGTTTGTACATGGAACTGTATCGTTTATTAATATGAAACTCTTTTCGGTTCTGAATGTGATTGCTGTGCTATGACTTTAATATAATTTAATTTAACAGAGTGTGTTACATACGATACCTTTCGCTTGTAAGTTGTTTGTTTGCTGGAATTATGCGACCGCGTTACTCCTTGTGCTTGGCGTGCTGGTTCTGTGCGATATGGTTTGTACTTCTGGTTATACTTGTTGCCTGTAACTTTCTTTATTGCTCACATTCCTGTTACAGCTAGTTTCTTCCTGTCCAAACTCGATCTTTAAAACACAGTACATGTACAGTAGATATATGAATGCTTTCTATGGGAAATATTAGTAACAGAATACTTCTGTCATGAATAAAAACACACAGTAAATATTCGAATGTCTTCTGTGGGAAAGATTAGAAATAGAGTATCTCTGTCATAAATAAAAAGTTCTGTTACAGAGGGTTTGTATTGTCTTGCTATCTCTTATTCTTTTCTTTATGAGGGGGAAAAAAGTCCCCGTTACATTCGTTCTTTTCCTTTTTAAACTACATAAAACATAAGTGCCTACTGAACTGAATTCTGTAACTGTCACTTGTTTCTTTAAACAAAAAGTTAACTAAACAGTTTTTTGTTTTCCTAAGCTAACAACTAGTAACTTAAATTGTTCTGAAATAAAAAGAAACAAACATTAATTAACAAAAGACAACAGCCAATTTTGATGACCTGTCCATCCACTCCTGGAGTCTTGTCGTGTTCCTGTTTTACCGTGAGTCAGTCAGCGATCTTCTGTCTCCTTGGAGCTGGATGCTCCTGCATCATGAAATCTGGACTATTTGTTGGAAAGCTACAAGGATAAATGTAGTTCATGATGGATGCCAGCCAACATACTCACTAAGTTAGTGAAACCATCCTGCATCTTGTTTCCAGATTACTTTTCGACAGAGTAAAAATAAATATTAAAAGTCACATGAAGAAGGTGGTTTAAAGGTAAAATAGTCCAAAAAAACATTCTTTGATGGGCAGGGGACCCATCAAATTTAACCGTAATATGTATTGTGTAGTATGGTATTTTTTTTAGCTTTACCAGAAGTATTGCTGTTTGTTCGAGCACACTCTATCTGGGTTGAAAACAAGCCCTATCAAAACCAAACACAGCATTAAATATACATGGGTTAGAAACGCATGGATCCTAAATTTGATATATGATTTCTCCAGCAAAGGATTTTTCTTACATTGGTGCAAATCTGCGCTCATTGTTTACCTGAATGCCATCGCTGGAACTGAAGCAACGGTACCATGGCTATATAGACTAAATAGCCATTTTGAAAGCGCTTGAATCAAAAGGAGCACACGCAAATATAGAGTTATGCGGTACCACAGAGGACATCGTATTTTGGTCGACCCATAAACGAGTTTATACAAAAGTAAGAACATTTTATGTTACAGACCTTGGAGTCTAGAGTTGTTTGATATCCGAAACACTCTTTCTTTAGGAAGAATACCAATTATGGAAACCTGCAGTGGGCTTTTTAACAAAGCAACTATGCCATATAATAGAAATCACCAAACGTCAATTTTGATGTAGTAACTCTCAAAACACAGATCTAAACCTATAGATGTGTTATTCATTGAGGAGTAATTGTTTTTTTCTAATCATTTTATTGATACCAAAAGAATTGGTAAAAAGTTGGAGAGACTGCATTGTCTCTATACACCTAAGCTTCATGCAACGTCTCACTGATATGCTAGGGGATCAACTTTTCCCTGATGGACGGATGGTTAATTCCGGTGATGGACGGATGGTTAATTCCGGAAGTGTAAAACTTTTTGAATACTTTCTCATAAACTATAGATAATAAATTGGTGAATTATTTTAATCAAGTAGTCTAAGTAATGAGTTAACCTCAACCTTAGCTCAAATTATAATATTACCATTAAAAAAGATTCCATAAAAAATGCACATTCTTGTTTATGACTTTAACCCTAACCTTAGAAATTGAATATACATTTTCCCCATGAGGATAAAAAACATTTCCAAATGTAAATAACATTTTCATTTTGCCACACTTTTTCCCTTAATTTTTTGATCTAATTGGTTTCTTGTTTAACTCATTTAGAGTATTTAGTAAAACTACTTAAAGGACATGATTTAATTTTCCAAGCTCTTAACATTGGCTTCTTTGTTTGAAGCTTTACTTATTCTACATAATGGTGGTTCAACTTCAAATTTTCCATGATAAGGGGAGCCTATTTTTCCCTGGTAGTTTATGAATATTTTTCTTTTAAACACTACAGTAGTTTTAGTGGGGCTGAAGAATAATTAGAGGGTCCTAATTTTAGAGAGCAAAGTGTGAATTGCCCATGGAGTAGTGGGGCTTAAGAATAATTAGAGGGTCCTAATTTTAGAGAGCAAAGTGTGAATTGCCCATGGAGTTGATATTCAATTCGTGGTTAGTGATATTGATATCTTTTAGTTGCAAGATATTAAATTGTTTTTATACTTAAGTTAGTCATTCATATTATAAAGCTAGGTTATACTGATTTTTTATCACTATGTTGAAGTTGGCCATTCATATTATAAAGCTAGGTTATACTGATTTTTTATCACTATGTTGAAGGTAAAGGTGGGGTTGGCATACCATATTATCCAGAAGAATAGCATATTGTTCAACATAAGATTAAAACCTTATACATGAAATTGTATCATATGGGCCCTATTTTATTTTGAAGGCCATCTCCTAGGCATAGCCAACATTTATGCTCCATATGATGTAGACAAAAGTGTATCCTTATGGGAGTGGTTGTTGGAAAGGATGCCTTAAAAAGCGTGTTGGTTGTTTTGTAGTGATCTCAATGATGGCAAAGATTCCAAAAGGAAAGGAGCGGTTGTTGACTACATGCATGTCACGAGGAGAGAAGTCAACTACTTTATTCAAAATAGAATGACACTTGACTTAATCAAAGGTATCCTTCACCTTGCCCTCATGACACTATGGAGGTATCATCCTTCACCTTGGCCGTCATGACACTATGGAGGTATCACAATATATTTTTCAAAATCTTTGAGTAAAAGATTGTTATTAGAATGCAAATAAACATGAAAAAGTAAATCTTAAAGTTAACAAGAAAGTATTTAAACATAAATACCTTAGTAATCACCATCATAATCATTCATAAACCTGAAATTAAAAACACTTCAATAAATGAAAAATAGTATTAAAATTGAAAAAATGATTTATAAAATGTCTCATGAACTTTATCCATCCAAAATTGGCTCAACTATGCATTTTAAAAAAAAATGGCTCATCATGCCTAGGATATATAATCAAAGTGTGTGCAAAAACATAGAAAAATGTTATTGAGTATCATAGATACAAAATAGAACCCCATGGCCAAAATGACACATCATATCTAAAGGTACATAATAGGTCACTCACTACTCCCACTGTGACAACTACCAAGTGTATCTCACAACGAAATGATCGTCCTCTTATTCCCAACAAAAGCTCAAGTCTTCTTACATATCTGAGATATTTGTCTTTATTTGTCTTTCTAGAGACTGCAAAAAAAAACAAAATTCATATAATTAAATTCATATAAGTTTTTCCACAATGAATTAATGCACTTACACAATGATAATTTATAACTCAAGTCAAGAAAACTCACCAAAGATGAAAGTATATATCATTTGTGTCTTGCTTTCTTCTGTGGCCTTGAACTATATGCAGTGCTTCCCTACAATAGTTACAAGAATCAAAATGAGAAATGTAATCAATTTCCATAATATATATTCCATTCATGATAGAAAAAAATAAATTATTAGCAAATGATCCCCTACAATAGTTACAAGAATAAAAACGAGAAATGTAATCAATTTCCATAATATATATTCCATTCATGATAGAAAAAAATAAATTATTAGCAAATGATCTCACTGGTAATGGAGATTGACTAGAACGAGGAGTGCTTGGTTGGACAAGACTCTATAAGGAAACAATTGGTGTAGGGTCAATAGCCACAACAACACTGGATGAAACAAGGGGATTTGTAGTACAGGGGGTTGGTCCAACAATAATGGATGAAACAAGGGGATTTGTATGAGAGGGGATTGGTACAACCATCCTTGATGAAACAAGGGGATTTATAGTGGGGGGGTTGGTGCAATTGCAATGGATGAATGAAGCTGAGTTATAGGAGTGGGCACTGATGTATCTATAGAGGAAGAAACAAGGGGAACGATAGCAGATTCAATTAGGACTTGGAACAACAAAAAGTTGGGTACTGATGTATCTATAGACGAAGAAACAAGGGGAACTATAGCAGATTCAATTAGGACTTGGAACAACAAAAAGAGAATTCAACACTGGCACTCTTAAAATTTGTCTTCAAATCATTGAATAAATTGCAAAACACCCTACATGGTTAAGTAACAATGGAATTTCTTGAAAACCCTTAGATTGTATCTATGCACATTGAGTTAACAACTTTGTGTAGTGGTTATAAGAATGCTTATCAAATCATGAATGTACTTATACTTGTCAATGTGTAATACTGGGGAACTCATTATCACAATTTTATCCATCAACTTCTTAAAAAGACTCCAAAAATTTCTATCATATAAACTTAAATTAAAATATTTCAATTATTATAATTTAATTATTCTATAAAATCTATATCAATGACAAATCTATAACCTCTATATAATTTATTTTTATATAAATAAATTATACGTTTTTTTTCAGTTTTCGTTGTAATTTTTATATCTAAATTATTTAATGAAAAAAGTGATGATTTCTTTAACTTAAATATGTTAAGCGAATAAATTAAACAGAGTGCTCCTCACATGATGAGTTGAAACGACTTGGCTGGAATAAATTCCTGACAAAAGAAAAAATATAAACATGGAAATTTTGTATGGAATCATATAACGAGGTGGAGGAATTGTCTGGACAGTTAAAAGTGACTGAATTTGGATAAAAAAATTAAAAAAATCTTGTAAATGCATTGTTTAAAAACATTTACAACGAAGTTTAAAAACATTTACAAGATTTAAATGCATTTACAAAACTTTTTTAAAAACCTTTGAAGTTTAAAAAGTATAATTTAGATTTACAAAAATCCTTGTCAAATTTTCTCTAAATTTCCAAAACTTTCCAAGAAACTCGTTAACCTGATTAGGCTAAGCGATTAAGTACCATCAAATACAAATACAGTAAACAGAAAATAATTCAAATATAAAATAAACATGGAAACTCCGTACCATCAAATACAAATACAGTAAACAGAAGATAATTCAAATTATTCCCTCTCAGTAAAATTTATCGCGGCCTATGCCGAAATTCCAATGTAAAGAGAACAATATCATGACAAAAAGCACTTTAACATTTTCTTATACGTCTGGGTTTTCATATACATCTGGAGTACATGGTACAAATAACTAGAAAAATGGGGTCCTTACCAGTCTAAATTCATTATGTTTAAGAAAATTCATGGCGTATAGTTTTGTCCGAGGAATGCTGTAGTATGTAAAATATGTTGTAATATATAAAATATTATTTTAACTAAATAATTGTAAATTTAAAATAATTTATTTGGAATTTGAAAGTGTAAATGGTATTGTAAATTTTTTATAATTTTAGAAATAATATAATTGAGAACTAATATAGAGATGTATTGATTTAAGAATGAAATTATATATATATATATATATATATATATATATATATATATATAAAGTTGGTGATAGGTTGTTTTATTAACATATTTTTTATATGAAAGTTATTTGTAATTTGTAGATAAGTGATCTAAGGTTCAAATATCTGATCATATTATCTTTTTATAGATGATATTAGTGATTTTGACATCTTAACCAATAACTAATCCTACCAGTGAGAGATAAACTAAAAAATAAAACATATAACCATGAAATAATGAGAAAAATAAGATTTTATTCAATTTATTTTTAATCATTATAAAAGTTATAAAGATGATGAATAACTTTTTTCTAAATTTTTTAACTTGAACAAAGTAACTCATATATGGTTGTCAATTTGAGTAAAGGAGCCTTCAACCAAAGAATAAGAATACTAATCCAATAGGTTCGAGAAGATTCTAAGGAGAAAGACATAGTTCACTAATTGATTGAGGATATGGAGCTTGGAAATAAGGACTTTATTCCCTTATGTTGGTTTGGAAGATACAATTAAAAACTATGTTTTTTTATTAAGTAAATTATGTTTTCCAAATTTATTAGAATATTAGATATTTATTTCACAATGTATAATTATAAGGATTTTTAACTATTTAAGAAATATATAAACTCTCATTTTTACATATATTAAGTAGGCAGAAGTTTCCTTTAATACACTAGGTTTTCAATTTTACTTTTAAAAATATATAAAGATTTTTCAATTAAAATATTATAAAATGGTTAAAGGATTTTAGTTTGAGTGGTTTGATGAAAAAATATTTTTAGCAAATGAAATAAATAACAAACCATTACATAATGATTTTATAGAGAAAACACTTCTAATAAAAAACAAAAAACAAAAAAAGACACACACTTTAGAACATACCCCATTCATTATTTAGTGACTAAATGGTTATAGTAGGTTATAGAGTGTCTACTCTTTCAACAACATTATTTAGCAACAACATAATGCTTGTAAATAAATTTTGTGAGCATAAGGATGAGTCAAATCTCACACACTTGTTTTCCTCAATAAACAGGAATTACAAAACCATAAACCATTTATAGTTTTATAGTTCCACAAGATAAAAACTACAAGTCTACTACTTAATGTTTGTTTCATGCTAGAAATCTACATTTATTCTAATCCACTACTGAAAAATTATTCCATGGTACTACTTAATATTTATTCTCTACTACAACTTAGTAATCATTAGTTTCTCTACTACATAAATACAAGGTTTATGACCAACATATCACAACATTCTCCCCCTTGTCATACACCTTCTCAAACTATAACATATATTGAATGGAACTTGAGCTAAATTCTAGGGACCATAAGGTCCATATACTCACATCACCACTTGAATTCACAAGTGCTCATTGATTTTGACAATGCAGTTGCAACATTCCAATAGTGTGAGATTTATACAATGTCACATTTCTATCATCTACCATGTCCTTTGATGAAATTGTATTGGTTATCTATATTTTTTTCCTCACATGATAATTCATTTTTTAGCAAAAGGAACAAAATTGTTACCACACATTAAACCAAATAACAACTATATCACCTAGCCTTACTTATGAACATTCTAAACATGATTTCATAAGCCAAATGACCTCCTTAGAGGCATGAGTAATTGCCATGTAATCTAAATTTGTAGTTGATGAAGAAAATTGATTATTTTTTGATCCAAATTATTGCCTCACCAAACAATCAAAGTAAATACTCACTCATAAATATTTATACCACATATATATCCCAAGCATTGAAGAATGGTATTTAGTACCCTAGATACAAAATAACATGTCATGGAAAAATAGCACACCATGAAAAAGTTACATAAAATGCCACTCGTTTATTGCTTCAATCGTCAGAGCTACAAGGTGCATCCCCAAGGATCCCCAAGAAAATCAACCACTCTTTACTCCAAAAAAAAACTCAAATCTTCTTACATATTTAAGTTATTTGTTTTTCTAGAGAACAAAAAAGGAGGGGTGGTAATTTTTAGTGGATATGAACATTGTTAAAATTCCTAGAATTTAGTGAAAGGTATAACTTTTATAAAAAGTATGATTTATATATTAGGAAGACTCTTACATAGAATAAACTATAATATAGAAAGTAATTAATCATTCATTCACATATATATATATATATATATATATATATATATATATATATATATATATATATATATATATATATATATTCAATTAGTTGACTTTTTTTTCCAAATTGAATTTACAAAAGAAAATTTACTTACTCATTCCAAAATAAATAAATCAAACCAAAATTTAACTTTACCAAAAAAAAATTGTAAACGAAACTTAGTTTTCCATTTATTAATTCATTTAAAAAAAAATAAAATAAAATTTCCATTTCAAGTTATGAATCATCAATAATTTCTTTTATTTATTTGATTACATATAATTCCATTTATTTGATTAGATATAATTCCACTGAAAATTCAAAAAGGCACTCTACCAATTGAAAGTCAACCTTGTATTTGGTTCACCAATTATAAGATCAATGTATATGGCCACTACCATGGGAAATTTAGTCAACCTATTTGGCTCACCAAATATAATATAGATGTATATGGCAACTACCATGAGAAAGTTTGAATTTTGGAATGAATCTACACAAATGGAAGTCATTAACTTTGAGAATATTAACTTGATTATGCGTGTGCAATGAACCAATATAGTTTAAAGTAATATACTTTCATTACTAAAAGGTAGTGTTTACTAATGTTTATACGTTGAAAGGAAGCATGAGGAATATAGTTTTTAGGAAGCAGGAGGAATATACCATTTACACTAATTATTGAGAGAGAAGAATGTGGTGAAAATTTAAATTAATAGTTGCAAATGAAATGTAAAAAACAAATGAAATAAATAGAGAAATATTATACAATGTTTTCATAGAGAAATACCTTCGAAAGAGGAAAAAAATGCACACTTTAAAGCATGCCCAATTCATTATTTAGCCACTAAATGGCTATAATGTGATACAGGTTACTTTGCTCTTACCAACATTTTTAGCAACAACATAAGGATTATGAAGAATTTTTTTTTCAACATAATAATAAGTGAAAACTCACACACTTTGTTTTCCTCAAGCCCTACCACTCAATAAATAATAATTACAAAACCATAAACCATTTATGGTTTTCTAATTCAAGATGATGGAAGCTAGTACAGTTTATTTGGCCAACTAATGCTACTTAATATTCATTTCTTGCTAACAATCTACATTTATTCCCCATCATTAAACAATTATTCCCTATTACTAATCAGCAATTTTTACATGCTACAACTTAGTAATCATTAATTTATCTTCTACAAAAGTACAAGGCGTGTGACACATGTCACAACCTAATCCCATTTTTTATATACCTTTCATGAGGATAAGGGAGAATGGATGAAACTATGAGATAATTTCTAGGGGGACAACGTTTGGATTCACATCAACATTTGAATTTACATGTACACATTGATTTCATCAATGCATATGCAAAATTCTATAAA
Organism: Pinus tabuliformis; assembly: GCA_031772625.1. Lineage (NCBI taxonomy): Eukaryota > Viridiplantae > Streptophyta > Pinopsida > Pinales > Pinaceae > Pinus > Pinus tabuliformis. Next base: position 634,788,571 of record CM062815.1, on the reverse strand, counting down.
GTGCCAACTTTATATAATATCACATTTTTATCCTATACCATGTACCTCATGAAATGGTGTTGGATAGCCATATGCTTTTTTCTTTGCACGGAAATTCAAATTCTTAGAAGAAGAAATGCACTTTTACCGGCACATTAAACCACATAACAACTCTATGACCTAGCCCCACTTCTAATGATGTTTTTAAGCCAAATGACCTCCTTAAAGACATGAGTAGAAACCATAAAATATACATGTGTATTCAACAAAAAAAACATATTTTATTGCTTGTTGATCCAAATCATTGCTCCACCAAACAATCAAAACACATATTTGTTCATAGATATCCGTACTACACATATATCCCAAACATGGAAGGATGGCATTCAGTACCTTAGATATAAAATTACACCTCATGGGAAAAAGTGGAACATCATGGCTAAGATACATAATAGGTCACTCATTGATTGATTCTGCCCTCATAGCTACTAGGTGCCAAGAAAATTATCCTCCTCTCGCTCCTAATAAATATTTAAATATTGCTACATAATGGAGATACTTATCCCTTGAGAGACTAAAAAAAGGAAAAAACATTCATATAATATTTTTCCACAATAAATTAACACGCTTACAAAATGATATTTTATAATTCAAGCCAAGAAAACTTACTATAGATGAAGCTAGATGTTGTGAGGTTCTTGCACCCTCTCGCTTCCTTAACCTCTTTTCAATGTTTTCCTCCTACAATTACAATAATCAAAGCATGAAATTTAATAAAAAATCCTAAAATAAATTCCATTCATGATAGATAAATATTTCATTAACACATTATCTCACCTTGGCTAACTTAGGTGATGATGGAGATTGACTAGTAGACTGTGCACTCGACTTGATAATTTGCTCTGAGGCAACAACTGGTGTAGGGTCATTAGGTATATTGTCAAAAAGTGCAGGGTCAACAAGTGCAGCCAAAATGGATGAAATCATGTGAGTTGTAGTGGGGGAGGTTGGTTCAACCAAAGTTGATGAAAGTGGAGTTGTAGTGGGGGAGGTTGGTTCAACCAAAGTGGATGAGACAAGGGGAGTTGTAGTGGGGGGGCTGGTGCAACCAAAGTGGATGAGACAAGGGGAGTTGTAGTAGGGGGCGCTGGTGCAACCATAGTGGATGAGACAAGGGCAGTTGTAGCACAAGGGGCTGGTGCAACCCTAGTGGATGAAACAAGGGGAGTTGTGGTATTGGAGATTCGTGCAACCACATTGGATGAAATAAGGGGAGTTGTGGTAGGGGGAGTTGGTGCAACCACAATGGATGAAACAAGGGGAGGTGTAATAGGGTGGATTGGTACAATCATATTGGATGCAAGAAGAGGAGTTGTTGCAAGGGATTTTGGTGTAGCTAGTGATAATGAAAAATGAGGCTTAACCTGTACCTGAAACCAATCCAAGAAAAAGTCAGCATTAACACTCAAACACTCCTACCATGGGTCCTCAAATTATTCAATAAAGTGTGAAAAAGGCTACATAGTTAAAATTAAAATTGTTAGTTGTTATCGTCCAAACATTTCAACCATTTATATTTATGTTGCTTCAGCTTTTGCCTTCTGCTTTTTCATATTAAATTTTGATTTCCATGTTATTTAAGAAAAATACTAAGATGTCGCAAATGTTGAGCTTCCTTGTGCAGGGAAAGGAAGGCAGCTAATAAATTAAACAGATTGCTGCTTTGCTTCAGCTTTTGCCTTCTCCTTTTTCATATTAAATTTTGATTTCCATGTTATTTAAGAAAAAAAATTAAGAGGTCGCAAATGTTGAGCTTCCTTGTGCAGGGAAAGGAAGGAAGGCCAATAAATTAAACAGATTGTTGCTCTCACGATGTGTTCAAATGACTTACTGGCAAACATGAGATTCCATTCTATCAAATACAGTAAACAAAAAATAATAATTAAAAATTTTCTTGACAGTTAAAAATTATCACTGCCTATGCTGAAAGGTCATTGTAAAGAGAACAGTCGGTGTGCATTGCAAGAAAAATGCTCTTCAAAAATTTCATATACATCTGGAGCAGACAGTGCAAAGAACTATAGAAAAATGAGTTTCTTACCGGTTTAAATTCAATGTGCTGAGAAAATTCATGGCATATATTCTCGCAGTAAGAAGTATCATACTGAACCGGCCAGTAAGTCAAACAAATGAAGCCGCTCAAGAGCCATCTCAATGTCTGCCCTTCTAAATCTCTGTTCACCCTCCACGTGAAGGAATGCCCACAATGATCTGTGAACGCTACACCCACTTTCTTTGTCAAAGAGGAGCAATTCTCATGTCTGAACCATGCATGGCTTCGTTTGAACCTGTTCAAATTTTTGCTGTCCATATTTGGCTCTGTCATGGACACAATCTTCTGTCCTGTACCGTTATCGTGGAGAGCCCATCCAAGCTTTCCAGTACTATTTGCTTTTTCCTCTGACTGGTAAAATTTCCAGCTGCAGTTCCGGATTCCCATGGATTGCTCAGACTGATATCTAATGGTTCCGGGATCTTTGCACGATTTAGTCCGCGAAAAATTTAGGATATTGGATTGGTCAAGTAAGGGAGAAATTGATAGGAAGATCTGTGACGGAAAATGGCGTTCGCTTTTTAACCCTAACTCTTTCAGTTCTTTCTCTCTCTCTGGGTACTGATGAAATGAAAATGGAGTAATGTCGCACTCCACATTATGGATGTGAATCTCCACATCTATCCAATCTGGAAATATTTCAACGGTGTATCGGAGCTGAATAACGGCCTGCAGATGATTTAGGGTTAAGGCATAGTGAAGCAACTTGTCCTTTGTCTGGTCGCAGAACTCCTTGTTACATCCAAGACCCATGAGAAGAAGGGGAGTGTAGGTTCTTATCATCCAAGACCCAGGATCAGATTTTAAGCTCTTTGAGAATGAAAATGGTTTCATCACTGCACGTGCCTCATCGTCACGGTTGCCATCATAATAGTCTTGTGTGAAAGTGGATGCCACCATGAGCATGAGCTCATCTACGCCATCGTTGCCCATGGCTGTCAGAAAATCGATTTTGCTTCCCATAATGGCTCTGTCCAGCTCTTCTTCGGGAAACTGTAACATTCCGACCAAATTTTCTTTCCTGTGGGCGATGGTGCATGCGGCTAGAAACGCAGAGCTGAAAAGACGTTGAATCTGCAGAACGACTGAATGGGTGAGGAGTTCAAGTATAGAAACCCTGGAAATCCTATATGTATCTGAAAATATATATTCTATCATAATCGCTAAGAAGTGGAGGGGCTTGATGTTGCAATGATCCCAATTTGCGAGAGGCATACTTCCCAGACTGTAGATTAGTCCAAAGGGAGAATTAATGTTTTCGTAGAATGACATCTCCACTTGAAAGTAGAGCAGCCCTGATTCATCAACTCTTTTCATAACAAATTTATCAATTTTGATTTTCTTGTTGTGGGGAAGCGAACTTGTGAGTGTCAGGTAGGGGGAATCGGCGAAATCTAGAGAAGAAATGTCCACGTCTGACTGAGATTCCTCCCAAGCCGACGTTGGTGGAAGATTAGAAATCCAATCATAAAATGTTGGAGGCATCGTCCTTTGAACCTGCATGCAGGCATCAGCTCTGTCAGTAAGGCATGCAGTAAGAAATTAGAAATCATTTGAAATCTGTACGTAAATGATCTCGAAATTATAACATAATTTAAATGGTCTATAAGTAATGCAGGAATTATAACTTAATTCGGAAGGTAATGCAGAATTCAGAACCAAATGGAACGCATTGTTCTGTTTTACCGGGATGCCGTTCTTTAGGTTTTGAGTTTGGTATATTTTAATATAAAATTATTTTTGTTTAGTTTCTAATTATTCTAGATTTTTAATAATTTTTTACATATAAGAAATTGTCTATTTTACTGCACTTGATAACATTACCAAAATGTAATTCTATGATGTTTCACATAGTTGAAAATTTCTAAGTAAAATATTTTAAAATGCATATAGAGGTGAGAGAGATAGAGAGTTTTGGGGATTAGGGCTCGGCAGGAGGATATCCGAGGCTACCAAAATAGAATTGAAGTTTTCTGTGGCTGAATACGTGTTGAACGCTGATGGTGATGGAAGTCGAACGTTTAGGATCATGCAGGAATGTTACACCTTATTTAGAGAAAAGATTATTTTTTTAAATTGAAGAAAATATGTTTGGAGTAGCTCTCAGAGGTATATAGTTTTGAGAAGAAAATGTGCCTGGAGCAGCTCTCAGGAGTAAGAGGTATAAACATAGAGGTACATAGTTTTCATAAGAAAATATACTTGGAGCAGCTCTCAAAATACATAGTCTTAAGAGAGATTAGACCCCAGACCTGGGAAACCAAATATCTATAAGTAACCATTTGATTGTGGTTATGAAAGTCGAACCTGAATGTTTAGGAACTGCAGCAGTATTACACTTTTAAAGAAAAGATGATTTGTTTTAATGGAAGAAAATGTGTTGGAGCAGCTCTCAGAGGTATAGTTTTGAGAAAAAATGTGCCTGTAGCAGCTCCAGGAGTCAGAGGTACAAACATAGCTCAAAAATACATAGTTTTGAGAGAGATCTGGGAAACCAAATCTATATGTGTTATAGTTTGACAAGCCTGAAAAGGGGTTCGTGCCAGTGGGAAGGAGCAGGAACCACAATGGAGAAATCATATTGGGGCTGAACACCAGCTCATTTGATCAACGAAATCATCCAGAAATTTAAACTTAAATAAAAAAGAAAACTTAGTAAGAATATTCTAGCCAAAACCCTGGACCCCCTGGACTCTGGAGCCAGACAGTTATAAGTTATTCAAAACCTGAACTTACTATTCAAACCTGAACCAGGGGTTGTAGCTGGTCCGTTTAAGTGTTCAACGTTCTATCGGCCTTCATTGTTTTAATTATAAGTTCGAAAGGCCCGAATAGCGTAACATCCACTGCGAAAGAGCCAATTTCACAGTGGATCCTTTGCCAGCATTTTTCGAGGGAAACCCGAACTCATCTCGATCCTGACCAATTGAATTTTGCAGAAGAGAAATGAGGGCATGGTTTGGGGCTAAATGATTTTAACCTAAAGGAACCCAACGATAACGGGGAGAAAGCTAAGCTATTGGTTCCGAAGCGCTACACATGAGCTGTGGACAAAGGGACAGAGTAGGCATGATGTACATATTATCACAAGGGCCCGAGACTGAACGATGTTTCCCCTTCGACTGCTACAGAATTTGGCGATAGCACTATGGCGCATTTGGAAATGAGTATTACGGTGTAAAACCAGTGATTGAGGCCCACAGTGGACGAGAGAAAAGAATAAAAGCAACCGTAGCATGGCTAAATAAGCTGAAAATCCATTTGGATGAAAGCGCTTGAATCAAAAGGCCGACACGCAAATATGGGGGTTATGTGTCACCATAGAGGACAGCGTATTTTCGTCAAGCCATGCATGAGTTTATAGAAAAGAAAGAAAATTTTGCTCTACATACCTTGGAGCGTAGAGGCGGTTGATCTCTGAAACGATCTTTCTTTGAAAGAATACCAATTATAGAAATCTGCAGCGTAGAGGCGGTTGATCTCTGAAACGATGTTTCTTTGAAAGAATACCAATTATAGAAATCTGCAGTGCGCTTTCTCACAAAGCTGCTATGACATGCAATTGAAATCACCAAATGTCGATAGTAGCGGTTAAGCACAAATATGGTAGCTGTTAAACACAAATCTGCGAGAAAGATTGAAAAGAAATTGAGCAGCAATCTCCTTTTTAACTTTAAAATATCTGAGTTGAGTTTAGAATCTAAAATCTAAACTTACATGGAGTCGATTATTTATATCTCTGTAATTGCTTTCTATTTTGATCCCATAAGAATTGGTAGACTTGTGGCTTGCAAGGTTGGGGTAGAGTGGGAGCCATGCACTTCCTTTTTACTCCGGCGGGTAATGGAATTTCCCACAATTATGTTAGTGCGCTTAATTTCCAATCTGGATGGGTTATAATATTAGTTAGCAAACACTTTCCAGGGAGTAACATATTCGTACTAAAATCTAGTGAAATCGGTACGCGGATGTTAATCCGGAGATCCCTTGTCCTATAAATAAGGGAATTTAAAAAGGGAATTTAAATAAGGGAATTTAAGACACGACACCAATATATTGTGGAATTTGGTCATAAGTTCTCGTGATAAATCGTACTTGTTGGTTCCAAACGTGTCGGCCAAAAATTTTCTCATGTGATTTCTACCGAAAGACTTTGTTTAACAAATTATTATTGTTGTTTAGTTAATCCGGAGATCCCTTGTTCCATAAATAAAGGAATCACACCAATATAATGCGGAACTTGGTCATAAACTTAAATAAATTATTATTGTTGTTTTTATTTTTTTATATAAGAAAAAAAGAAAATTGTTTTAACGTATTTTTTTATGCAACACATTACTTCTTGATAAACCCCTAGCTAAAAACCTAATTGAGTTGGACTTCCTTGTGTATTGGACGAAAGACAAATCTACCCATTATGGGATCGTGATCCCTTGTTCCATTATTCTTTTTATTTTTTTGTAATTAAGCTGAGTTGGACCTACCTATCTATTGGATGAAAAGGAAATCCCTTGATGTCAGACTTGGTCATAACCTTAAAAAAAATATTATTATTATTATTATTATATAGCTAGGTTGAATTGGGGATACCCATAATGGGATCCCTTTAAGTTGTTTAATCCGGAGAATCTAAGTGCAAGGGCTTTTGAGAGTGCTAATTTCATTTATTCATTCAAAAATGTATATTAAACAACAAAAAAATCTCAATCTTGCTAGATACTAGGGAAAAGGACCATTTCACATATATATATATAAACACTCATTATTAATATGCATCTCATTTAATTTGTTATTTTTAAAATTTATTTTAAATAATAAATTAGAATTAAATGTGCCACTTGTCATACTCATTTGTAGAACACACAAAGCTTCTTAAACTTTAAATTAAATTATTATTATTGATTTTGTTTCTTTTTAAATACTATAATTTAATCAACCATAATTCCGTAAGTGGAAAACTTTTTGAATACCTCTCCATAAACTATAAAGTATAAATTAGATAACAACTTTAATTAAAAAGCCTAAAAAATGAACTAATAATTACTTTAAATAATAATATTTGCTCAAAAATATATACATTCATAATTAATTTGTGTATAGCTTCAAGCCTATAAATTAAATATGCATTTTCGCATCTCAACATTTTATAAAATTATTATTTCTAGTGTTTTCAACCTATATTTTTCAACATTATTTCCTCTCACTAAAATGAAAAACATTGAGAAATATAAATAACATCTTCTTAAGAACCTAATCCCTCATTTATTCCTTTCCTCATGTGTTTTTCCTTAAAATAATCTATAGTCTCTTATTTGAACCCAATAAGAATATTTAACACATTATTTTCTTTGTTGCCACTACTAATATAAAGATATGGGCTCCATTTTCTAATTGAATAATCCAATTCTTACCTCATCTTTCCTTAAGAATGTCTCAACAATAAATCAATAGAAGAGAGGTTGATCTTGGAATCATAAATATATCAATGTGTTTGTTAAGAATGTTTCAACAATAAAGTAATGGAAGAAAGGTTAACTTTGGAATAATAAATATGTCAATTTGTTTGTTATTTTTATGTGGAGATAGAATAATGAAAATTGTTAAAAGTTTTAATGTGAGATTTTTCATTCAAGTTTTATTTGTTTTATCTCATGGTTGTTAAATTTCAAAATTTTCTACCTAGTTATGATCTTAGTTTTCTCTTTCATAATTTATGAATATTTTTCCTTCAAACACTATGGTTTGCAGTTAAAATTTTAAGACTAATTCTGGATTTTTATTCATGAATATATAGACATATTATGTGCAGTGGGAATATGGTCCTCATTTGAGAGTGTAGAGTGTGAATCATCAACAAGAAAACAAGTGATCCTAGAGTATTATTGTATTTTAGTTTTTATAGAGAGGAATCAGTAACTAATCACTTCAATTTTGACTACCACTATAACCCCTAGAGTAGTTCCAACAACTCGCAAGGTGACACTTAGTAAGAAATTTGCAACTTGGTAAGAGTTGAGGCATCCCACATGGGGTGTCTATTCTTCTAACTTTATTAGAATAAGCCAATATGCCACTCTACAAGAGCAAAAACTTGGGTGACGAGTATCATAAGAAATTTTCCAAACCACATGAGTTAGACAATCATTGGAAAAGGTTTAATTCTCGTGCGAGACACTTACCCTGGTAGACTTGGGGAAAGCCATAGAGAAACCTTGAATTACTAGTCAAAGTCATAGTTGTACCTATAGAAATTATATTGATGGCTTGTAGAAATATAAGTAGATTGAATCCCACCCCCAAATCTTTCACTTAAAAGAAAGGTATGCATTTGATTAAACAAGTGATACAAGTTATAAAAATACAAACCCAATATAAAAGGAACTCGCTCACACTAATAACATTTAAATCAACAAAGAAAAGATGCAGTGAAGTAAATGTGATAATAAAAATAAATAAAAATATAATGATATCAAATATTCATTAAATATTCATATTTTTTTAATACATATATATTTATATTTTTTTAAGACATATATAAAACATAGTGATTTCATAGTGTTATTTTGTAAATTTAAATAAATCAAAATTATTAATTTATAAATTATATTTTAAAGAATATAAATTATAATTTTATTATGGCTGATGAAATGTTTTTTTTCATAATATTAAAATTAATTTTAATTATAAAACTTAATTAATAATAATTATAAATAAACATTTCATAATAATATTTTTTATTAATTAAATATTATATAATATTAATTAATCAATAATATAATTATTTTAAAACTTATTATAGTGATTAGGTTTGTTTGGATAGAGACTTTCAAGAAGACACTAAAATGAGTAAATATTCTAAGTGATATAGTTTTCATCATGTTTTAAATAATTTTCCAATATATATGGCATGAGAAATGACTCTCTCAATATATCAAGAATTTGTGATCAAGTGGAAAAGTGATTCCAAAACTATATATTGTAATAATTATTGAAGGAGGGAAAAGACCATATATTGCCCCTTTGCTAAATAAAAATGTAAAATACAATTAAAAGCAGTGTTCATATTTTTAATTTTTTTGGATCATATTTATATTTTATATTATTTTCCATGTTTCTTTTCAAAATGAATGAAATTAAAATTAGTGTTATTACTTTTAACATTTATTTTGACCATATTAATAAAGAGAAATTAAATTATCGAATGGAGTTTCAAAGGTTAGTCATGTTGGTTAGATTAGGGATATTCTATTATTAATAAACATGTCAAGGGCCTTTCTCTAAATATTTCCACATTTCAGTTGCCCATTTCACTTCTCATGAGCATCATTATGCGCAGATTGTGGCCCTTATATCTGTCCTATTTTGATGATCTTGAATCAAAAGTGAAAATTGATATGTTTAAGAGTCAAAATAAATATGTTTAAGATTTCTTAATTGTATTAATAAGGTATACAATTTTCATAAGTAAATATTAATAATTTGTTTAAGTAAAAATGTGTTTGTTTGTTTTTTGTTTTTTTTTTTTTTTTTAATATAGGTAACTAATATATTTTATTATATGATTTATAAATATTATATTATGTTGATTTTTATTGGTTCATTAAAATTTGGAGTTTTGTTGTTATTTTAAATTGCATATATTTCGGATAATCTCAAGTTTTAGGAATATTTTTTCTTTTCTTTTCCGTATATCTAAACTTCGTGAATGCATATGTCATATTAATAATTTGTTTAAGGAAAAATGTTTATTTTTTTTTAAATCTTTGATATAGGTAACTAAGATATTTTATTTATATAATTTATTGATAATTTTTTATGTTGATTTTTATTGGCATTTTATTTATATAATTTATAGATAATTTATTATGTTGATTTTTATTGGCCCATTAAAATTTGGAGTCTTATTAGAAATCTCCCATGTCCTTAAATTGCATACTTCAGATAATCTCAAGTTTTAGGAATATTTCTTCTTTTCTTTTTAGCATATCCAATGTTCGTGAATACATATTTCATATTTAATTATTTTTTCATATCCAAAGTATTTAATTATATCCCTACCCATATTCGAGCATGTTGCCACTTCCATTTCCCTGATGCCACATGTTCTCCACATCTTTTCTCCTACTTCATAGCTTTCCCTTTAATCCATTGCTTCACAAATACACTACTTCATCATCAATTATATTAATAATTCATCAATGTATAATAATATTATAGCATAAAACAAAGGAGCGCACCAAAGAATGAAGGATGAATTCACCCTATTAACTTATTCCAGGGAGGAAGAATTGTCTAGTAAATGTTTCTATATAATTTTTATTGAAGAACTAGTACAAATTCAAATGAGAAGATCTTTTAGACAATATTTTAGTTAAGAAGCCACAACCCTTCCTCGTTCTTTTGTATTTATTGATTGCAAGAAATTAGAGAAAACACAAATTTTGGTTAAATCGAGTCGTTGATTAGCATCCATCTATAAATATAATACAACTCAAATGTCAATTAATTTCATACGAGAGATATAAGAGAACTTATTTCTTGAATTTATGTTGATTGAAAAGTGTAGTGAAAAAAGGAAACAAATTGTTGATTTTTCATATTTGAAATAATAAAACCCAACTATTAAATTCAATCTCTAGATTTATCAGACCCGAATGCAGGTGAAATCAATGTGTCATAATGTTTCACAGGACAGATGGAGGCGCTTGGTACTTCCAGATGCAGACCCGCGCGATTCTCCAGAAGCTTATTTGGTTTATGGGTGTGACATTCAAGCGGCTCACTCGGTTCTTGAGGGATCATTTGCAGAGCAAAAGATTTGGCACGCTCTCTGCATTTACTACTCGTCCCATCCAAGGTATGGCTTTGGTTATTTTATCCATGGCGTTCAGGGATTTCATTACCACTGTAAGCGCCCTGCCTTCGTGTCTCTGGTTAAAGCCAGAAGTGGGTTTCGGAGGCTGGCTGTTCTCTGCAAACAACGGTGAGTTTTCTTTGTGTATTCCGTTTCTTGTTCACCTCTGGCTTGGGAAAGTGTGGAGTTTAGATAGCGGTCTGGTCTCTGGAAACTTTGGAAAGCTTTCAACTTCCCTTGCTACTTTTCCTACGTCGCTCTCCCTGCATTTACAGTCTTGCCGTCTGTGTCTTAAGTTGGTTTTTGTGTTGTGTAACCTCTCTCTGGGTTCTGCTTTCGGTTTTCTGGATTGTTTCATCACCCTCCGGTCTTGGCCTCTGCGGACTCTCCTCATCATGGTGCACCACAGCAAGAGGAGTCTTTCCGAGGGAAGTCGCGGAGGGCATGGAAAACGACCGACTTCTAGCTCTGTGGATCCTGCTCACAATCCAATTCCGTATCATGGGTTCCAAACAACTCATTTCACTTTTCAGAGCAATTTGAATAGACCTGTAATCACTGCCAATATCACCATTATCTTCTCTAAAGAAGAAGCTCCGCCTCCAATTCGGGTGCGCCTGATGTCTGAGCCTTCTCAGGAAGCTTTCAAAAGAGCCAGTAGTCAGAGCAACAGACAGGTTACTGCAGAGGAAAGTCTAGTGAAAGATCAGGGGGAGAGACTTGAAAGGAGCGAGGCTCCCAGTGCCTCTCGGCCTCTGGAAACCGCTGTCTCGAGGATTCAAGAAGAGATGGATAGTGACACACGTCCCCTGATGAGGCATCTAGGCGATGAAGATGTTGGACATGAGGATGCATGGAAGGATAACGCCTGTTTGGTGGTGGAGGAACCTCAGCATGAGGACGCTGCATTTTGAGGCCATCTGGGCCCTTCCCTTTTTTGTTTTAGGATGACTAACATGATCAAGCTCAAGCGGTTTTGGACGCAGCTCGGGTCGGAAATCTTCAGACAGGCGGACTTAATTTTCTCTATGTTGCTTAGTAATGTAAAACTCTTCTGGAATTTTGAGCATTGTAATGGTCTCTGGAATTTTGAGCAATGTAATGGTCTCGTGCTCTGGTCATATGCTCTAGACAGACGGTTTTCACCTCGTCCTCATGTTTCCTTGGTTGATTCCTGGTGGCTATATCTGCTCTCTTGCTTATGTATCTGGTTTTTACCTCACAAGGGATAGTTTATGTTGTTCTGAGTGCTCTCGGAGGATGATTCCCGAGGCTTCGCCCCCTTGTATTTTTACTTTGTTTTACAGTTAATAGAATTAGCATTTGCTGAGAAAAAAAAAGTCTCTAGATTTATCAGATTTGAAAAAACATAACCTAATTGTTGAATTTCAGTTATGAACATGTTGTTAGCAGAGCCCCAAAACACGTGTTCCTTCACTTTCTATGTTTCAATACAACCATTTGTCAAGTAGGGAATGAACCTAGATCATTTTTGTGTGAGGCACCCTAACATCCCACTGGTCCACAAACTGACCCAAATATAAAAGTATTTAATAGAAATACCACAACAAAGATAAGAAACAATAGAACTATTAGTGAAAACCATTTCACATGTGAGTCAACATTGATGCATGGATTGGCATTGACATAGTGATGCATGGGTTGGTATCGACATAGTTTTGAGATGACGATTGATTAAAGGGAATCAACTTATTAAATGGTCAGGGACGATTTAATAAATGAATTTGCACTTTTCGAGGCAATAAAATAAAAATAATATGTTAATCACTACGGTGAAAAGACTTAAAATATATCATCCATCTAGCCATGGTATAACATCTGGTTGGAGTGTTTGTTGTAGTAATGACCTAGGTTGTTTCAATGGGCGGAAAAACAACATGCATATTGAGTGAAACCCTAGTTTTTCAAATGAACTTGTTGGTAAGATATGGAAGTAGCGAATTAAATTATAAGGAAACCTTTAATGTTCTTGTAAGACAAAATAGCTAGGGAAGTCACGGAAAAGGGTTTTCATAGGATTTAATGAGTTATTAAAGTTTGGAGGATAGTGGAGCATTTAAAACTTCAAGGTTTTGCAGGAAAAAATTTCCTTCAAATCCTTTGATAAACTTGTTGAGATTAGATGAAATACAAATAACTATGTGACATCTCATGGAAACAAAATATTGCCGTGAATTTTAAAGATGGAGAAATAAAATATGAATATAAGCACATGAAAGTGAGAAGCCTTGGAACTTATAAATACCATTAGAGTTATGCTACAGAATGGTCAGCGACAACAAAGCCAATTAATTTACCTTCAAGCGGCGATTCAACCCAACGAATGATAATGTGCTTGAGTTCTTTGGTTGGGGAGAATATTTCTTGATATTGTTGTCAAATGGTGCAATGGAATTTGTTTATGTGTGTGACCCAAGATCTTTTACTTATAGATACATCATAATTACATGAAACAAATATTATAAACCATGGAGCTTAAAATCACATAAAACAATGTGGGAATAACATGATAAGAAAGAAACCATGACACAAAGATTTGACTATGGAGTTTGTCCAATTTGGACTACGTCTCTGGGCCTTGCTCAATAGTGGGGAGGCCTTCTTTCATTAAGTGGCATAAAAAGGGATAAAAGTACAAGAAACATTCAACTACAATCCTTATACCTCCAAGCTGGAAGATGGACGAATAATGGAGAGCTCGTCTTCATAAATAGTCAGTATCACCGAAATCCTGGTAGGAAGTCATGCAAAAATGCCTATCCGAACACCCAATTTGGATAATTGGGCTTTCTACACCCTCTCGGAATCTCTCTCCTGCTCAAGTTGAGGTCCTGACCTGCTCCTAGGTCAGGTTACTATTGTTCATGATGTTTTATGAACTATTCTGCTAATCCTCTCCCTTTCTCCAATGCAGAATCAGATAATCCTTTATATATGATGGCGATAAATCTCTCAATTCCAAGGCAGTTCTAAATGAATGACAAGTTTAGCAGGTGGGTCAATTTTCTTTAATATCGAGGGTCTCGGTTCCACATAATATGTGGTAAAAAACCTTATAAATATGAAAAAAATATTAACCATGCATTTAACCTGACGACATTTTACTATTGGCATTTTTCCCATTGGTGTTTCCAATCGGCGGACACACTAAAAGCCCATACATCAGGCACCCTGCGATAATGTTATGAAACCAGCTAAAGAAAAGATAGAAAAGATAGATCAACGCCTTAGAATTCAGCCTCTTCGAGGGGGCAACCTCCTTTACATTACATAAATGAACAATTCTTTGATGATTCAAATGACAAAACCTCCTTTATATATATAGGAGTCTAAGGAGTCACAATATAATCCAGCCGACGTAACAATAATATAAAGCCACAAAAATAACAATAGAGGGATTCTATGGGCACATTAATAACAATATGGGGGCAATGGGGGCATAACAATATAAATAAGGGGTATAACTACAATAATAATGGGGTAATCACTAGTATTATAGGGACCCAACATGCCCCTTGCCTTCAAAACAGTGTTGTACTCAACGCTTGAGTAGTTCTAGATACTTCTGCATAAAATTCTCATCCTCCCATGTGGAATCTTCAGCAGATAAATTCTTCCACTTGATAAGGTACTATGAAATTGATCGATTTCGTAGCTATCGAGTTCTTGTTTCTATAACTGCTTCCAGTTCCAATATAATTTTTCCTTCCTCGTCAAGTTCTGGCAATATTGTTTGAACTGGGAGCTTCTCGCCTATAACCTTCTTTAAGAATGAAACATGGAAAACTGGGTGCAATCGAGAAGCTGCAGGAAGCTCCAATTTGTATGCCATAGTACCAATCTTTTGCAACACCTTGTACGTACCATAATATTTTGGTGATAATTTATTATCCTTCTTAGCTTTCTTGAGGGAAATTTGCTTATATGGTTGTAGCCATAGGAATACCCAATCACCTACATCAAAACTTCTTTCACTGCGATGTTTATCTGCCTGTTGTTTCATTCTATTCTGTGCCAACACAAGGTTATCCTTTAAGAGTTGGAGGACTTGTTGTTGATGTTCGATGTGATGTTCCACTGCCTGAACCTTAGAATTTTCTCTTAAATATGATGTGATGGATGGTGGTTGATACCCATAAAGTGCCATAAATGGGGTCATTTTTGTTGCTGTATGAAAGGAAGTGTTATACCACCATTCAGCCAGAGGCAACCATTTGACCCATTGTGTCTGTTTATCAGATACAAAGCAACGAAGATATCCTTCCAAACATTTGTTTACTATCTCAGTTTGCCCATCAGATTGAGGATGATAAGATGAGCTATGAGCTAACTGAGTACCAAGACAAGAAAATAATTTTGTCCAAAAATTTCCAGTGAAAATGGGATCTCTGTCACTTACAATAATCTTTGGGTTTCCATGTAGCTTTTGAATTGTTTCCATAAATGCAGTAGAAACTATACTGGCTTTAAATGGATGTGATAATGCACAAAAGTGTGCATACTTGGTAAGTCTGTCAACTACCACCATAATGACACTCTTTCCCTCAGACTTGGGTAAACCTGTGATACAATCCATTGATACCTCCTCCCAACGTTGGCTTGGAATGGATAAAGGTTGTAATAGACCCGGTGTCTTAATTGTTTCAACTTTATTTTGTTGGCAAACCAAACATTCTGCCACAAACTTTTGAATATCTGATTTAAGGCCATCCCAAAAAAATTCCTTCTTAACCCTGTGGTAAGTTTTTAAAAATCCTGAGTGCCCTCCTAAGGGAGAAGTGTGCAATTCCATAAGAATATTTTGTTTTAGCTGGGAATTCTTACAGAGGTATAAGCGATCTTTGTACCATAACGAATCATTTTTCCAGCTAAATGTATCAGAAGTACTGGAATCTTGTTGTAGCTTTCGAATAAGTGCCCACACTTCTTCGTCATTCTTCCATTCCTCCCTTGCTTCGTTTATCCAATCTGGTTGGATGATAGAAATAGCGCACAACAATGCTTCCACATCCTCATCCTTTCTTGAGAGTGCATCTGCCACCACATTTTGCTTCCCTTTTTTGTAGATGATTTCAAAGTCATAACCCAACATCTTTGTGACCCACTTTTGTTGCTCTTCAGAGGATAATCTTTGTTCTAAAAAGTATTTAAGGCTATCATGATCCGTTTTTACCTTGAAGTGTCTTCCCATTAGGTAGGGTCGCCATTTCTTAAGTGCATGGAGTATTGCCAACATTTCCTTCTCATAAATAGCTTTGCTTAAAAACTTTCCCTTGATTGGATGACTTTCAAAAGCAATGGGTCTTTCATCTTGCATTAGAACAACACCAATTCCATTTCCTGAAGCATCACATTCCACAATAAAGGTTTTTGTGAAGTCCGGTGTAGCTAAGACCGGTGCTTGGCACATTGCCTCTTTAAGATGTTCAAAGGCCTTTGTTGCTTTCGGAGTCCATGAAAATGCATCTTTCTTCAATAATGTCATTAGAGGTGCTGCTATTCTCCCATAATTCTTAACAAACTTGCGATAATACCCTGTCAACCCAAGAAATTTGTGCAGATGCTTTATGGATGTGGGGATTTTCATTCCTTAATGGCTTTAATTTTGCTAGGGTCTACCTTAACTCCTTCATGAGATACAATATGACCCAAATATTCCACCTCCTGGACTCCAAAGAAACATTTGGATCTTTTTGCATATAATTGTTTCTCCTCCAATAGTTGTAGCACCATGTCAACATGTTCAACATGATCCTTCCAAGACTTGCTGTAGATAAGTATATCATCAAAAAATACTAACACAAATTTTCTAAGGAATGGTTTGAAAATTGAATTCATCAAACCTTGAGATGTTGAAGGTGCATTAGTAAGGCCAAGAGGCATGACCAAAAATTCATAATGACCCTCATGAGTTCTAAATGCTGTTTTCGGAATGTCTTCAATCTTCATTCTGATTTGATGATATCCTGAACGAAGATCCAACTTGGTGAAGTAAATTGATCCATGCAATTCATCCAGTAATTCATCAATGACATGAATGGGGAACTTATCTTTAATAGTGAGCTTGTTGAGCTCCCTATAATCCGGACACATGCGCCATGATCCATCCTCCTTGTGCACCAATACTACTGGAGCAGAGAAAGAACTTTGACTCGGTTGAATTATACCAGCCTCTAGCATTTCTGCAACCATACGTTCAATTTCACTTTTTTGGACATAGGGATATCTGTACGGCCTGATGTTTGGAGGAACACTTCCTGGAATCAGATGAATAGCATGATCATGATCACACATAGGTGGGAGACCTTTGGGAGTCTCAAATACCTTGGAATGATTGTCCAAGACTTTTTGGAGATCTGGAGAAATAGATGATTCTAATGTGGAAACATCTAGCGAACATAATTGTGCAATTACACCCCTTTGCTCATTTTTTAGAAGCTTTGTCATACCATTAGAGCTGATTATTTTTCCTGGTTTCCCTGCAATACCCCTTAATTCAACTTCCTTTCCTTCTGTAGAAAATTTGATGAAAAGTTCTTGAAAATTAAAAGCTATTGTACCCAAGGATTGTAGCCATTGGACTCCTAGTACAACATCAACACCTCCCATTGGAATGGAAAGCATTGGGCTAGTCAATACATATTATCCCATGGATAGCTTGATATTATGGCACTTTCCAGAGCAATTTATTGTTCCTCCATTTGCAATCATCACTTGACACTATGGTGCTGGATATAGGAAGCAATTCAATTCTTTTGCTACCCTACAGTGAATAAAATTGTGGGTGCTTCCTGAATCAATCAACACTATTACCTTTTTCTTCTTGATTTGTCCTTCTATCTTGATGGTTTGAGTGGTAATTCCCGCCAATGCATTACAAGATATGATCAGATTTATTTGTTCTTCATCTAGGCTTTGTTCCTGGAGCATATCCTCTTCTTTTGACCTTTCTTTCTCCTTTTCTTCTTCCTCTTCACAATCTATGTAGAATAATTTCATCTCAACACACTTATGACCTTTAGTGTATTTGCTATCACAACTATAACAAAGCCCTTTTGCTCTTTTTTCTTCCAATTGTTGAGGTGTCAACCTTATAGGTTGTGGAAGACTAGGGGCAACTGCACTTCTGTCTTTATAGTTGTGAGTGGCATGCTTCCTGGTTGCCATAATTTTGCTTTCCATTTTTCTTGCTAACCTGAATTCCTTCTCTAATGAATCAGGTTCCCAAAGGCGAACATCATGTTGGATATTATCCTTTAAAGACCCTATGAACACATCAATCCTATGCTCCTCTGGAATATCTTTTGTACCCTTATGTTTAATTTTTGGAACTCCTCAATGTGCTCCATTATTGAACCCTTTTGTTTGATACTTATCAATTGGCTAAAAAAAGTGTTGCTTTTTGTATCCTCATAATGTGCTATCAATTATTCCGTAAAAATTGCCCAAGTGATAAATTTTTTACGAGAGCAAAGCCATTGATACCATACAAACTGATTTGGTTCCAAATATAAAGTTGCCATACGTACCTTTTGTGTGTTTTGCACATTATTGAGATCGAAGAACTGCTCCATCTGTAAAATCCATGTGGCGGGATCCTTGCCATCAAACTTCCTCATATCAATTTTTGGAATATGGTGGGTCTTCCATCCAACATTAGAGTCTATGGAATCATGATTAAAATTTCTTTTGTTCACATCATGAGTTTCCTTTACAACCTTTTCACCATTAGTAAGTATTTCTTGTAGAAAATTTGTCAAATCTGTCTTCAAATCTGCCATGTTTGTCTTCAAATCTGTCCTCAAATCTGTCTTCAAATCATCCATCTTAGCTTCCATGCCCTTTATCTTATATTCCACGCCATTTATCTTAGATTCCACGCCATTTATCTTAGCTTCTGTTAGCTTTTGTGAGCGAGACATTTGTTGCACTTGTTCTTGTAATTTTGATATATCATGTAGCATTTCTTCCTCTTCTTCATGAGTCATGCTAGAGCTTTCAGGTTCCTTACTAGGTGTTTGCATTTTCTTTCCTCGAGGCATCAGTTACCGATAATAATGCTTTACTATTCCCTTTGAATTCCTTCAAACCAAGCTTATGCAAAAATTTAAAAAAAAACTACACACCTTTTTTCACTTTGTAGAAGCCTGATATTGAATCTGATGTATCTCTGTAATTTCAGATCATATAGTTTTGAAATTTTGACTTGTAGTAGCCTTCTGAGTCCTATTTCCAATGCCACAAGTTTTATCCAAATTGGTTTCTCCAAGGAAGAGTCATACGAAATCTCCCACAGTGACTTGCTTATAGACTAGTTCAGTAGAGCAAACTTGTACGACATGCCACGAGTCATTGTTTCGACCTATGGATCTAAAAAATACATAAAAGAAACTACAGTCCGTCCTCTTTCTGTACCTTCTTACGAAATTTCAATCCGATCCTTAGAGAGAAAGTTATGACGATTTTCCCCAAGTCACCTGTTTTGAATGTAATTCAGGAGTCTTCAAAAAGACCAACTTCCTCAAATCATATCTCCGACAATATCACGCAAAAAGCTCTGAAATTCGGACCCAAGGTTCAGCACGATTTCTTCTCAAATGGGTTTTTTTGGTGACTTCTGAAACGTCACAGAAAAACATTTGTAGAGAAAATGCCACGATGACCTATTTGGAGCAGCGAAACCCTAGAATCCAAATCTCTGATACCAAATGTTATGAAACCAGCTTAAGAAAAGATAGAAAAGATAGATCAATGCCTTAGAATTAAGCCTCTTTGAGGGGGCAACCTCCTTTACATTACATAAATGAACAATTCTTTGATGATTCAAATGACAAAACCTCCTTTCTACATATAGGAGTCTAAGGAGTCACAATATAATCCAGCCGACGTAACAATAATAATATAAAGCCACCAAAATAACAATAGAGGGATTCTATGGGCACATTAATAACAATATGGGGGCAATGGGGGCACAACAATATAAATAAGGGGTATAACTACAATAGTAATGGGGTAATCACTAGTATTATAGGGGCCCAACAGATAACCACAGACCCGATGAACTATTAATCGTGAGATATAATATATTGGGTTCGAGAGTCCATATTGCAAATCGCAATCGGCGGAAACCAAAAGTAGTACAACATGTAATTGCATCCACTTTGTGAAACACGATTGAGATATCGCAATTCTCAAATATCAACATAATTATGCAATTGTGATATATCGCATCGCAATGAAGGCTTTCTTAGGCCGATTTTATTTAAGCTGCCACCTCTTCCTTCTTCGATCTGCAATATCTAGAATCAGTGGCAGCCTACCACTTGGCGCTTTCCCATTCGCTGAGAGTATCTGCCACGTCATCTCCTCCTGCCACATGTACAAGTAAAACATAAACTTTAACTTGCTCTAACTTCTTCATATGAACTCGGATTTGAGTGTCATTGGCATTGCTAGAATCAGGATGACAAGCACTTCGATCTGATTCTAGGTTTATCCAAATTCTGCCACTTTGAATTTTTGAGCCTTTTACCATGCCACTCGTACTTTTTAAAGATCCACCTGGATCAGTGTGCACAACCATGGTCGTAAGCTTATAATCCAATTGATTAATGTGATAAGATGGAAAAAACCATTAACTCATGGCAACTTAGATCACCATGGATCCATAAAATTTGTGAAACCGTGGATGTAGTCAGGTTGACAACAACAATTCAATGAAGGAGATCTAACCAACAAGTTGCTCGACTCTTCCTGATCTCCCAATATAGGAAAATGCATTAAAATGATCTCTAATGATTTTATGATTACACTTGGACCTAGAACATGGTGTTTGATTGATAATTAATCCCTTCCCTAGTACTCCAAAACTAGAACCTCAAAAGAATATTGACAAATGTTGGGTTTTACTGCATGTTAGGCCATGAGAAATATAAAAGACTACATATTAATATGTTGTGTAACATTTTATCCTAAACTAATTAAACTAAATAATATAAATCCACTGATTAATTAACTTCTAGTTGTGACAAACTCTGAGCATGCATTAAGCTATAAGTTATGTGACATACTACATGTGTAGCTTAATATCAATGATTCCTTTTGTAAGGGGGGAAAAGGTGGAGTGGATTTATACTATCGATCTATATGGGTTAAAATGCTCATCATATCTAATATACAAGATCTTTTGATCCTAGTTATTTGTGACAATATTTTCAAATGAATTCCTTGGGATAAACAAACACCACCATAAGGTTCCTAATTTTTTCTGATGTAATTGTATATGTAATGGTTCTTTCCTATGGTGTCATTCATGCCTTCATTCATATTCATTTTGATTAGGGTCAAATAATATTTTCTGAAATATTTTAAGACAACCGAGGGAATCAGGTTATACACAACACATAGAGAAGACTAGTGATATCTCATCGAGAGTAATTGGCTCAAGGTTGTTGTTACTATCATCATAGTTAAGCCGTGTCAATGGCCCTTTATCTTTCATATTCGCTACAACATTTCTCTTCTATATAGGGGTGGTGTTATGAATTCCTATTTCCCTAGTTGACGTGGGTGTATAAGGGTTGAAGAGGGAAGGTAAAAGATATATCTAGAAGATTTTGAAAAGGTAATTCACAGGGAAGGCCCAATGGGTTGGATGACATGCATATAGATTGGATTTTTGGTAAGTTCATCATGTTTGGTTCAATTATTTCCATTATGTAAATTTATCTACAATGATCCTTGGAAGAAGTGATGTTAATGGCATCAAAACAATTATAAAATAGGCCCATATTGGTCATACCTTGTGCTTCCATTGGCGAGGCCTTGGATTTGTAGTTCGGAATATTTTTGTTAGTCTATAGGAAGAGAGGATTTGAGCTATCTTGTTCAACTACTTTGAATTCTTGATTAAATTGAATCATTATTTGTGTTCTAGTAAAAGTAATGGTCCATCATAAGTTACTAGAAAATTGTAGGATAAAGGTTGCATAATATTTTGTTTGTTATCACAACATAATAGTAATTTATCTCTAAAAATATATTTCCTTATTGGGTATTATCTCCCTTAGTTAATGTTTGAATTTTTTGAGGCATTGGGTATGCTAAGAGAAGTGTAGAAATAACCATTGATGTCAATATGTGTTCACACTCATAATTAAATCCATAGTAGGAGTGTGCCACCACAATGTCATTGAAGTATTGAGTTATGTACTTTTCTTAGTGCATTGGTCAATGTTAGTAAAACACGCCACCATTCACATGAATTATCTCAGTTTAATACTATAAATACCCATCTATAGGTCATCTTCTTTTTATTCCTATTCAATATTTGTGTGAATCCATTAGGCACCCATTATTTTCCGCAACGATCTCAGGTACTTATGCTTAATTCACCCTCACACCCATTATTATTTTTTCTCAATTTTTTATGCTAGTAGATTATTTTTTCTTATTAATTTAGAGAGTAATCAATGAAGAAGTTAGGTGATGCTTATGTTTGTTACTATTTATATCAATAGGATTTTCAACTTAAGGAATTTATAACAATTTATTTTCTTGGTGTTTTATCACAAACAATTAGTAGTAAATCTAAGATGCCTTGAATAACTAAAATTGTGTTCATGGAAAATTTCAATTGCTAGTAGAAAAATAGAAATTAGTGACTAAAAAAACTAATAAAAATCACATATAAATGATTATGTTTGGTCATGTGACCATTAGTGCTTGATATATAGTATCTTATCCTTGTGACCAATTTAGCCATATTCGACTTAGTTGCTAATTTGATGTCTCAATTTTAACGTCTACTAGTATATTTAGTCATGAATTTGGTCATTGAATTAGTCATTGATTGCTCAAAAATGATATATTACAAAGTAATAGAACACATAAAATATTGCAAAAACACAAACAAAGAAAATGCATAAGACAAGAGAGAGACACTGATATAAGTGGTTCACCTAATTGGGCTACGTTCATAGAGAAACAACCAATCCTTCCTTTTATATTATCTAGCAAAATGAAGAGATACAACCTACAACCGATCAGCTGTAATTTCCTCTTCGCTCTCACAAAGTCTCCTCTCTCTTTCTCTCTCAGAATACACATATATTCAGACACAATACAATTCCCTCATATGTAGTGAGGGGTTGCCTTCTAGGGAAAAAACCCTAAATTAGACATAACTTCTACCGTCAGATCATCTGCTTAATGAACAACCCACATTGACTATGAAATTACAATATTTTACAAGGCAAATTTACATCTATTTTTAGCTTCCGGGATACTGCTCCTGAACCCCCACCAGGGGGGTCATAAAAATCATCGTCACCCCCTTGGCGGTGAACAAACATGCAATGTTGCCGCTCCATTACTAAATGGGGTCCAATGCGACGATACGTTTGAATAAAGAAGATAATCAAGCTCCACACCCAACGCTGATTTAGTCACTCATTGCCACTTTTAATGGAAAAAACACAACCAAATATATTACTACGTGATTACCCAATGAAACCAATTAATGACCAAAGAAATATGACCAAAATGTTAGTCGTGAGAGAAGATACTAGAAATTAGCCACTAAGAGTCCTTTACATGCAAATTTATGTCATCATTTGCAACTAATTAGTGACCAAATAAATATGACCAAAATGTTGGACGTGAGATAAAATATTGTAAATTAGCCACTAATAGTTGTTTATATGCAAATTGTAGTCATCTTTCATATTCACAAATTTATCATTTCCAATAGCCATTTATCTAATTTTTGTGGTTTCATATCATTCTATAAATGACTAATTTAGTAGTGTATTTCATTTCATTCCATTTGCTTTCATTAGTAATCATTATAAACAACTAATTTAGTCATTGTATATTCATTTTCTTTGTGTTCATTATTAATCTACATAAATGAATTAGTATGATTTTATGACTATATTAAAAAAACACCATACAATATTCGTGCTCATTTAATATGAAAACACATGTGAATCATGCAAATTCTCATAAGTTGATTACAACACTAAAAAATATCAAGTACAAACACAAATAATTTATGTTTTACAACATTTATATATTTTATTTTTATTTTTTAATGTAATTTGACTGAGTCAAAATGTTTACATTACATTACAACATTTATACCATATTTATTTGAAGAGTGCCTCTCGATGCAAATATTGTTAAAAAATATATATTTTATTTTTATTTTTAATATTACAACATTTTTTCTTTTTTCTTTTTTCATATTATAATGATTTTATTTTAAAATATAATTCAATTAAATTAATAATGTCCTTCTAATAATTTTTTTTAATTAATTAATTTATTTATTTTTTATATATTAAATATAAAATAAAAAAAATAAATCAACCTTTAAAATATAAAATGTATTTTATGACTTTAGTTTTATGATGCCCCCAATTTTCCGCCTTCTTTAAAAACCCATAGTTTCCAACTACTCTGCGAAGGAGACTCCTTCAATCCTTACTCACCATCGCTTTATGGGATTACAAAACCCTTTATATAAATTACAGTTGAAGGATTTAGATAATAGTGGGAGGAGCTGAAGGGTATCAACCCTTCCTATATATCCAAGTCTCATAGCCTCAGCCCTTAGCTTTTTAAATAGGTGCACATACGTTTATCTAAGACCTTTTCCTTTATCTAACAGCCACCAGAGCCAAGATAATGCCACAACTTCAATATGATGAGACTGATGATGTTATCAATTCCCAACACTCTAGCCTGATGTTTTCTCCTCTTTCACTGCCTTTGAACCTTTCCTTATAACCTTATGCTCCATCATCCTGGTCAAGTCCCTTTCATACCCAACACAATTAAAATAGGTTCTAGACTTCTGGGCCTCTCGGCTTCTGGGTGTGGAACCCATTGACCTTAAGACTTCAAGCTTTGAAAACCTCTACGCTTGTTATCCTTCTAGCTGGCCCACTTATCCACCTGTCAACCACTTGTAATGAACCTTCACCTTTTGTTCCCACTTGCACTCCCAACATCCAATTTAATTCGCTTTCAGGTTTGATATTACAGGGTAAGGCGAAAGTTACTTGTCTCCTACAGCTTCCATCAGCAGTTGAATCCCTAGTGTTCGATGATTTTTAAAAATAGAAATTCATAAACCTCACAAGAATTCTTATCTCTAGTAATATAAGTTATGCTTTTCATCAATTGATAGTCCCGAGTTTCGTTAATTAATGATTTTCGCCGAAAAATGAAAATTGACTAAGTGTTGGGCTCCTCTACGTTTGACTCCACCTCTAACTTAGTTTTGTAGCTTCTAGCTCCTCTGTGTCTCCTTTATGTATTCCTCCATTATCATTTCTCTATCTACTTCCTCTACTATATTTTTGCATTCTTACATATCTTATACACTTCTAGTGTGCCCTCTCTTATGCCTATATTGTAAAACTATAATAAATTCATTAGTCAATATTACTCTTCCTTGCTGATTCTAGTTAACTCATGATCATTGATCATACAGTTGACCAATGATGAACAACCTCACTCCCATTATAAAAAATTTATATCACTTCAAATGTATTGAATCCTTTGATCCTATGCAATATCCATGCTTCCTGTGCACTACTTTGATACTGGAACAATTAGAATATGTATATGTATATATATATATATATATATATATATATATATATATATATATATATATATATATCTTTGTGTGTGTGTTGATCCCTCATGAGCTTTGATCATACCCGCAATGCATCTAATAACAAAATCACAAGAATCATCTCATACAATAACATGATTTACTTAAACTGATTAAACTCTATTAAAGTGCAAACGATATTTACAAAAGGCCCTCTAAGCGAGATTTACAGTAAAATCCCTTTCAGCCTTGTGGCCTTACTTTCCCTGAAATTTACTCTCGACACTATCTCTTTCTCACACATACCCCTCTACATAATCCTATTTTAGCTACATATTTATACATAAGGATTCTAAACTATATTATGGTTTAGATCCATAAAATCCTCACCTAAAACCCCTATTCTAGGATTCCTAGGTCCATAAATATTTCAACAATCTAACTTCCCTCATTTCTCTCTAACTCTCTCAAATATTCTCGAGATTTTTCTTCTAAAAGAGAGATATAGTTACAATATTCCTCATTCTCATCACTTAATATGTACATTCCTCATGAAAACATACAATTAAATAAATCATTACACTCAATTAGGGAACCAACTCCCTTGGTAAATGGAAACCCCTAGTTCTAGTCAAAATGGATTTTGACTTGGAAGTGGGATGCTCCTACATCCTCTTATATATTTAAACTAGATCCTTTCTGCAAAAAATAAAATACATGATAATGCCAAAAACAACCAATTAAATAAAACATATAATAATAATAATAATAATAATAAAATGATTAATTGATCCCTTCTCATCCATCAATGAATAAAACTAAGTATTTCTTCTAGACTGGGAAACTTGAGGGATTTAGTTGGAAACATGGATATTAGGACTATGTTTAAGGGAGGGAGATTGTAGCATCAAATTCTGGAAATTATGATGTAATACAAATCCCATCTCTACCTCATAACTATGGCTTCTCATTTATGACATTCTCCATATATTTTTGGGTGCAAATTGAACTATGAACAAACCCTTGGAACATAAGTAGAGATCACAGTTGGGTGTTTAAGAAGAAAATACCCATTGATCTAAGTCTTCCGACCTTGCCGAGAAGCCATTAAACCTACATATTAATTCCTTATATTGTAGATCAGTAAAAATAGATTTTTCCTATGAGGGTTTAACATCCATTACTGATGCTTTTCCACTTGTTTAACTATATAAGGTCTTGGAAAATTTTGGATCCAAAATATAGGAGAGGCATATTTTCCTTTCTCTACATCCTTGAACAAGATTGTTCCATTAGATATTTTGATACTTGGAACCCTACCACTTAGTCGCATATTTAATATATGGTGGAGTTACTCTTTACACCATAATATTTCAACTATATGGCCTCTTGTAGTAATTTTCAATAAAAAATCAAGCTTTGCAAAAACACTAGTATACCTAGGTTATTTTGAATGATCTTCTTAAAATATTCCAATAGATTTGAACCCTGAACCATATGAGGATTGATTTTCCACTTAGGTTTTTAACAAAAATATGGAAATTATTCTCTGGATCCAATTTCTCATTCAGAGGTATTTTGATCTAGGGAGGATTAATTCAATGACCTTTGTAATATTTTATAGTCTTAAAGTTAATGGCAACACCCATACGTTACCCAGGAGAGAATGAAAATCTATCCATTAGAAGTGGGTATTACAAAAACCCCATTGATTCATAAAAACTTATATTAATAATATTTGTTGCCTAATCTACTTTGAATCAGTCTCAATGGAGCTCCATCGACCTTGGATCCACCATATCCATGCAAGCAGGAAAATTCCAATCTATTAAATTGTAAAGAGAAAAATATTTAGGGTATGTGAAAACCATTAGGGACCCTACTGGTCATACTCACATTGGCCACACGAAAATAAAGGGGCTTTTCTCATACTCCTTCTTATGACAAACCTAAACAATAAAAAACTTCATAGATCCTTCTTGTCCCTTTTTCCCATAGAAATGTGAATCTGGTAAAATCTCCCATAAAAATAAAGAAGACTTTCATGTACAATGCCATCAGATATGTGTAACACCCCCCCATGTCCACCCAAGAAACTGTCTAGCTGGGTTAAACATGCGACGAGAGAGGCTACTATAAGGGATTCAACTTCCTTAGTGACCTTAATGAAATGGAACTGACAGAACATATCAATTGTTGAATTGATACTTCTGTGATCCATAATAGTTATAAGAAGAGCTTCGGCTTAAATCACATATAGAAAGACCTTTGTCGACGCGTTTCGAGACAGCAAGTGTGGCTCATCGTCAGGACAAGTTGAAGAAATAGATCCAGCTTTGCGTGTTAAATAGTATGAGCAGGGCCTCCAACAGCTATCTAGATTAATGGCTAGCTTTGACTTAGGGACAGTAAAAAGGTCAAATTGATTATTTCAAGGAAGACAGTAATGACCATACCTATATATAAATATATAATTATATAAATGAAATAATTTAAGAAGGGGTTTACTTTAATAATTAGATAAAATGTATAATTTAATAATTTTTTTTTTTTTAAATGGATAAACGAAGCAAGGGAGGAATGGAAGAATGACGAAGAAGTGTGGGCACTTATTCAAAAGCTACAACAAGATTCCATTACTTCTGATACATTTAGCTGGCAAATTGATTCGTTATGGTACAAAGATCGCTTATACCTCTGTAAGAATTCCCAGCTAAAACAAAAGATTCTTATCGAATTGCACACTTCTACCTTAGGAGGGCACTCAGGATTTTTAAAAACTTACCACAGGGTTAAGAAGGAATTTTTTTGGGATGGCCTTAAATCAGATATTCAAAAGTTTGTGGCGGAATGTTTGGTTTTCCAGCAAAATAAAGTTGAAACAATTAAGACACCGGGTCTATTACAACCTTTATCCATTCCAAGCCAACGTTGGGAGGAGGTTTCAATGGATTTTATCAAAGGTTTACCCAAGTCTGAGGGAAAGAGTGTCGTCATGGTGGTAGTTGACACACTTACCAAGTATGCACACTTTTGTGCATTATCACATCCATTTAAAGCCAGTATAGTTTCTACTGCATTTATGGAAACAGTTCAAAAGCTACATGGAAACCCAAAGATTATTGTAAGTGACAGAGATCCCATTTTCACTGGAAATTTTTGGACAAAATTATTTTCTTGTCTTGGTACTCAGTTAGCTCATAGCTCATCTTATCATCCTCAATCTGATGGGAAAACTGAGATAGTAAACAAATGTTTGGAAGGATATCTTCGTTGCTTTGTATCTGATAAACAGACACAATGGGTCAAATGGTTGCCTCTCGCTGAATGGTGGTATAACACTTCCTTCCATACAGCAACAAAAATGACCCCATTTATGGCACTTTATGGGTATCAACCACCATCCATCACATCATATTTAAGAGAAAATTCTAAGGTTCAGGCAGTGGAACATCACATCGAACATCAACAACAAGTCCTCCAACTCTTAAAGGATAACCTCGTGCTGGCACAAAATAGAATGAAACAATAGGCAGATCAACATCGCAGTGAAAGAAGTTTTGGTGTAGGTGATTGGGTATTCCTACGGCTACAACCATATAAGAAAATGTCCCTCAAGCAAGCTAAGAAGGATAATAAATTATCACCAAAGTATTATGGTAGGTACAAGGTGTTGCAAAAGATTGGTACTATGGCATACAAATTAGAGCTTCCTACAGCTTCTCGATTGCACCCAGTTTTCCATGTTTCATGTTTAAAGAAGGTTATAGGTGACAAGCTCCCAATTCAAACAATATTGCCAGAACTTGACGAGGAAGGAAAAATTATATTAGAACTGGAAGCAGTCACAGAAACAAGAACTCGACAGCTACAAAATCGATGAATTTCAGAGTATCTTATCAAGTGGAAGAACTTATCCGCTGAAGATTCCACATGGGAGGATGAGAATTTTATGCAGAAGTATCCAGAACTACTCAAGCGTTGAGGACAACACTTTTTTGAAGGAGAGGGGCATGTTGGGTCCCTATAATACTAGTGATTACCCCATTACTATTGTAGTTATACCCCTTATTTATATTGTTGTGCCCCTATTACCCCCATATTGTTATTTCTGTGCCCCATAGAATCCATCTATTGTTATTTTTGTGGATTTATATTATTATTATTAGGTCGGCTGGATTATATTGTGACTGCTTAGACTCCTATATATAGAAAGGAGGTTTTGTCATTTGTATCATCCAAGAATTGTTCATTTATGTAATGTAAAGGAGGTTGCCCCCTCGAAGAGGCTGAATTCTAAGGCGTGGATCTTTCTTTTCTATTTTCAAATCATCCATCTTATCTTCCAAGCCATTTATCTTAGATTCCATGCCATTTATCTTAGATTCCATGCCACTTATCTTAGCTTCTGTTAGCTTTTGTGAGCGTGACATGTGTTGCACTTGTTCTTGTAATTTTGATATATCATGTAGCATTTCTTCCTCTTCTTCATGAGTCATGCTAGAGATTTCAAGTTCCTTACTAGGTGTTTGCATTTTCTTTTCTCAGGGCATCAGTTACCGATAATAATGCTTTACTATGCCCTTTGAATTCCGTTAAACCAAGCTTACACAAAAATTAAAAAAAAAACTACACACCTTTTTTTCACTTTATAGAAGCCTGATATTGAATCTGATGTATCTCTGTAATTTCGGATCATCCAGTTCTGAAATTGTGACCTGTAGTAGCCTTCTGTGTCCTCTTTCCAATTCCATAAGTCTGACCCAAAATGGATTCTCCAAGGAAGCGTTATGTGAAATCTCCCACAGTGACTTGCTTTTAGACTAGTTCAGTAGAGCAAAATTGTACGACGTGCCAAGAGTCACTGTTTCAACCTTTGAATCTGAAACACACATACAAGAAACTAAAGTCCATCCTCTTTCTGCACCTTCTTACGAAATTTCAATCCGATCCCCAGAGAGAAAGTTATGACAATTTTCCCTAGGTCACCTGTTTTGAATGTAATTCAGGAGTCTACAACAAGACCAACTTCCTCAGATCATATCTCCACAAATATCGCGCTAAAAGCTCTGAAATTCGGACCCAAGGTTCAGCGTGATTTCTTCTCAAATGGGTTTTTTTTGCGACTTCTGAAACATTACAGAAAATAAGTTATAGCAAAAATTCCACGATGACCTGTTTGGAGCAGCGAAACCCTAGAATCCAAAGCTCTGATACCAACTGTTATTAAACCAGCTCACAAAAAGATAGAAAAGAGAGATCCACACCTTAGAATTCAGCCTCTTCGAGGGGGCAACCTCCTTTACATTACATAAATGAACAATTCTTGGATGATACAAATGACAAAACCTCCTTTCTATATATAGGAGTCTAAGCAGTCACAATATAATCCAGCCGACCTAACAATAATAATATAAAGCCACAAAAATAACAATAGAGGGATTCTATGGGGCACAGAAATAACAATATGGGGGTAATAGGGGCACAACAATATAAATAAGGGGTATAACTACAATAGTAATGGGGTAATCACTAGTATTATAGGGACCCAACATGCCCCTCTCCTTCAAAAAAGTGTTGTACCATTTAAAAAAATAAAAATAAAAAATTAATTATTAAATTATACATTTTAACTAATTATTAAAGTAAACCCCTTCTTAAATTATTTCATTTATATAATTATATATTTATATATAGGTATGGTCATTACTATCTTCCTTGAAATAATCAATTTGACATTTTGACTGTCCCTAAGTCAAAGCTAGCTGTTAATCTAGATAGCTGTTGGAGGCCCTGCTCATACTATTTAACACGCAAAGCTGGATCTGTTTTTTCAACTTGTCCTGACGATGAGCCACACTTGCTGGCTCGAAACGCGTCGACAAAGGTCTTTCTATATGTGATTTACGCTGAAGCTCTTCTTATAAGAACATGTCAAATAAACCCATCCACATTAGCAACACCACCCTTAAGAGACATGTTAGAAACTCATACATCTTGTCCCTGAGGCCCAAGGATGATTTAAGCAATTTAACCGCTGGTTTCTCTTAGGCTTTATGCAAGACAACAACCAGAAGCCTTAGTCACTTTGATAGGCATGTGTGACAATGTCCTTGGAATTTTTCCAGTAGACCTGTACTAGCGTCCCCAATATTTGAGCCACTTTTCTAGCCCACAATCCCAACCTATGCCCATAATTTTTTATAACCTTCATAATCAATAAAAGACGTGATGAAATATAAACAGATAAAAAATCAACCTCAAGACTAGGCCTGAGCATCCCCAACCGGGACTAACATTCTGTCAAACACTTGGCATCAATGCAACCTATAGGTCTAGGATACAAGGCAGAGCATAAATCACTTAAATAACTTATGAAACATAACCAGAAGGATCACCTCCTTGTCCATTGAGCTATTATATCATCAATCAGGTCTTGCTCCCATCCATTTAACAATTACAGGTAAATGCATGAAATAACCATGATATGAACCAGTTATTTAACCATGCATATTACCCTCATAAAACCATATAAATATCAGAGATGTGATAGCCATTAAATTCACATATAAACCAGTGAAAATGTAAGAGAACTTAGATTTTATTAATTATACTCAAGTTTGACTAGGTTTGGGACTTCCACGTACCACTGGACCATATACATGGCTAAACCAAATATTTCTTTCAGCCAGGCAACACCATGCCATATTGCAAGCATGAATGTGGGATCTCATAACACAACCCATCCATGAAAAACCAAGGGAATCGAGAGGTTAAACCACCTCCACCCTCATCAAACTGTGATCACACCAAAACCGATGCTCCAATCACAATTGAACCAAACTTGGAATTTCATCTGGAATCCATCACTAGCCTTGAGAAATTTTTCATCCCCTTGTCTCTTAGAACTTACATCAATCTAATCCTAGATCAGTAGGCCATAAAATGAAACTAATCTCTCAGTATTTACCACAATCCAAACATGGATCACTAGGTCCTAAATGGAGGCTTTTCCCTCAGGATTTACCATGTATCCCACCAAAAATAGTCAAGGGATTCATAGGCATTTGGGAATGAAATGAGAGACCACCTCCACCTTGGATTACATAATCCATCTGGAAAACCAAAGCTTAAAACTGAGATAAAAATCCCAACATAACATGGAATCTGGAAAGAGGAAAGGCTAGGTTGAAAATCACTTTCAGAACCTGATAAAACCATGACATAGATAACAAGAGAACCATACAACAACATGAAAATCCATGCATGTCTAAACCATCTAGGAAATCACATATGAAAAAGGTCACTTGCAAGTATTCTTGTTGAAGTTGCTTGATCCTTATCTCCTTTCCTTGATCCTTTCTTTCCTTCCTTTCACTTTCTTGATCCAAATCTAGAGTGCCAAGTGACCAAGAGTAAGAGAGAGAGTGAATAATAAGAGAGCTCTGAACTTGAACTGAGAAAAGGTTACCAAGTGATCTTTAAAAGCCTTTTTATTAATGAGGCCTCTATTTTCTTCATTTTCCATTATTTTCCTTTCATTCTTCCTCACATGCAACCTGTGACCTTATACCTTATTTTTTTTGTTGAAGCAGGAGTCGTACCTTCTAATTCATTAACTCAGAAAAGAAATTACATAAAATACACTAGTCCACGAGGAAATGTGGACCAAGGAAAAACTATTCAGCTTAGGTCCCCTCAAAAGACAGACCATGTTGAGGCCATATGATCTCCCCCCAGAAAACCTACGGACGAGATTCAACTCGGGCCGGCAACAAGCACACACTTTAAAATTAGAATCGGACCCGAAGAGGAAAAAGGAACCAATCTAAAAGGATTTTGGGTCCGAATGGGGGAATATCCCACGAACTTGTAGAACGTGTGAGAATCATGGATTCCCACCATGAAACGAAACGAGCATGGAATATATTCCTCATCCAGACTTGCATCCTTAATCTCAACTGTCAAATTTCCACGCCCAATCCAACGGAAGTGGAAGATTTTGCAGTGCGTAGTAGCACGAAACTTAATGACCTGGACCCACCTACATGCTCGATCGTTCCTGATCGTAGATCTGCCTTGCTTAATCTGACGGCTGAGGATCACATCGCACGGGTCTATAGCACTGAACAACAGCGCGCAATGAGGGCGGTAATTAATCCTTCCCCTTGGCCACGTGTAGCTTGATGAGTGGAATCTCTTCCATTTCGGAAAAACTGCTTCCCACTTGAAAGGCCTGCGATGAACCATATACCACCACGAGAGCGGTTTTACGTCCATAGAAAGAAAACCGGGTGTGTTAAGGCCACCAAGAAATCCAGGATTCCAGCCCCTCGCACCCTTCCCTCTACTCCTGTACTTGAAGCAATGTAAGAAGATACTCCATCCATCCGGCCCACCCTCTGATAAACAGATTTTGTCGAGCAGCTTCCACTTGGAGCCTCCGTGTTTGTACTTACCAAGGTTGTGGAGGCCGACAGTGGCTTGCATCCCACAAAAGACCAGTCTGTGAAAAAAACAACAATTCATAATGAATGCAAGTCATCTAGACCCCGCCTCCATGGCTCTGTTTTGAAACACCATCTTGTCTTCATCCGCCTTGTTGTGACAATGTGCCTTTAATCTATTCTGAGGCATCTCTTGCCAACCCATCACGACCCTACTTTCAAAATAGATCACTCCTTGATTGGCCAGAATATCTGCCAATTTATTGTCCGTTCTTTGCACATGGTTAAAACTTACTATACGAAGGCACTGGAGGTGAAGCTGAATCCGTTGAAAGACCTGGATCAGCCTCCAACGTTTTGAGACTTTTTTCGGTGCCATGCCACAACTTATTCTTTTGATTGAGTTAATGATTAACTCAGAATCATCTTCGACATTCACATTTTGGGGGTTATCCTGCTCCATGAAATATAAACATTGCTCCAGAGCCATTAATTCCGCCATATTTTTAGTGGCTCTTCCTAAATGGCAATGGAAGATGAAAAGAATACTTCCATCTTCATCCCTTAACACCCCTACAAAGCCAACAGTAACAGGGTTTCCTTTTGAAGCCCCATCAATGATGTATTTCAATAAACCCTGAGGTGGAGGATGCCAGAAATCCTGTTCAGTATCCATTTTCATTACCTTCCTATCTAGGCCCTGAGGAATAAGCCCTGACATACCCAGCTGATGGAGAATCCACATATTAGCTTTTGAAGGAGGATTCTTAGGGGGATTTCACATCGTGGTGCCAATTGTCTCCTTAAGTTGTTTTAAGATCTGCTCAAAAAGGCGTCGGGAGGGACTCTTTGCATTTTGGAAGATTCTATTGTTCCTTTCTTTCCAGACATTCCATATAATGAAGCTTGGTGTAAGAGCCCAAGCTGAGCCAAGAATTTCATAATCAGAAAAGTTTCATCTCCAATTATTTAGGGTATTGATAATACTCCCTTTGTCCCTGTTGGTCTGTTGGAAAATGGTGGCAAAAATATCCCACAACCTGGAGGTGAAAATGCAACTATTGAGAAGGTGCTCCATTGTTTCCTCTTGGGCTTCACAAAGCTGGCATCTAGAAGGCCCCAGAACACCCCTCTTCTAAATGTTATCCCAAGTCAAAATTTTCTTATGATGAACCAGCCATATGAATAATTTAATCTTCATCCAACCTTGATGCCTCCCTAGGTTCTGCCAAATCCTATCCGGAACATGGGAATCTAGATCAAGAAGAATGTGTTTTGCCTCCTTAAGATTAAAGGTACCCTCATTATTGTTGCCCCATCTAAGTTGGTCATGCCCCCCATCATTAAAATCTTCCTTTGTTCCAACATTTTCATAAGTGCCTCTGCTTTTGCTTTCAAGGGGCTGTCATCCCTGTACTCAATATTCCTCCAGGTTCTCCATTTTCCTGTACTATTGGTTTGATCCCAAAAATATTTTACTTTAGATAACCCTTTGGTGTTTGTCTCTTTCTTGAGGTCCAAAAAGTCCTCTTTTAACAATATAGGTTCTTGCTACCATTTATCCTCCCAAAATAAAGCTAGATCTCCCTCTCTAATTTCCCAGAAGTTGTTGTTTTTTACTAGGCCTCTGTTCTCCTAAGCCTTATTCTAGATGTGTGAGCCCTTTATACTTCCAAACATCCTTATGTGATCATTGTTTTGCCAAGTGTTGGCATATTTTTCTTTCTAGATACTAGTCCGCTGAACCTTTGGGTCTTTTACCCACCGCCACCATAATTTTTCCCCTAAAACCTTGCTTAGAATCTCTGGATCATCCAATCCAAGACCCCCATCGTTTTTGGGTTTGCAGATTTTTTTCCAAGCTACCAAGGCCCATTTCCTTCTTTCCTCCCCCTTACCCCAAAGAAAGTCTCTTTGGATGGTTCTGAATTGTTGCAAGGCTCCCTTTGGTGTTGGGAATGCTGATAGCATGAAAACTGGGATTGATTGAAGAACAACCTTTGTAATCCCCAACCTACCAACGAAGTTTAAATATCTAATAGTCCATTTCCCCGATTTTATCGTGAATTTTATTAATCACTGGCTCCCAAATGCTCTTGTGCAAAGGTTTAGCAATTAGAGGAACTCCAAAAAATTTTGAGGGGAGGACATCCCTTTGAAAGCCCAGAATTCTAGAGATATTCCTCTGAATAACAATATTGGTATTAAAGAAAAAAATCTTAGATTTGGAGAGATTAACTTCCATACCTATAGCCATGGCAAAGTCACTCAGGATTTGTTTATACGCAAGAGCTTCTTTGACCGTAGGGATTCCCTGTAAGATGGTATCATCAACAAATTGTTGATCAGTCAAGGCCTGTCCATTCTTAGAAAGTTGGAGACCCTTAATCTTACCAACTTCTTTTGCATGCTTGATAGACCGACCAAGTCCTTCCATCATGAGGATGAAGAGAAAGGGAGAGAGCGGGTCTCCCTGCCTGAGGCCTCTTGAAGGAATAAAAGTCTCGGTGGGAGAACCATTAACCAATATTGAAAAGCTGGAAGAAGTTACTAGGGCCATGACCCATCTAACCTAGTTATGATCAAACCCAAAAGCAATAAGAACCTTCCTGATATAGATCCAATTCAACTTATCATAAGATTTGTCTAGGTCCAATTGCATGATCATTCCAACCTTCCTATTTCTAGTCAATGAGTGCACCACCTCATGTGCTTGAATGATGTTATTAAGAATTTGTCTGCCTTCCACATAACCAGATTGTTCCACAGAAACTAGTGTGGGAAGAACAGGTTTGAGTCTATTGGCCACAACCTTGGATATTATCTTGTATACCATGTTGCACAAAGCTATGGGTCTAAACCTATCTGGAGTTTGAGCATTTTCCTGTTTAGGGATCAGGGAGATGAAGGAGGTATTGAGCACCTTCAAAATAGTTTTTTTCATCCTAAAATCTTCCACTACATTCAGAATGTCCTGTTAACAATATTCCAGCAAGCTTTAAAGAAATCCACATTGAAACCATCAGGGCCTGGCGCTTTACCATTTTGCATTTCTTTGATGGCCTCACTAACCTCCTCTTTAGTCACTGGCTTATTAAGGTTGAAATTATCCTCTCTAGACACCAGCCTAGGTATCTGTCTTGTTAAGTCCCTGATGAAATTCCCTCTATCTAAAATGGTTTCCTTTGCTATACCTCGAAAGTGCTGAACTAACACAGCTTCTATTTCCTCATGGGGAATAAGAAGATTCCCTCCTCATCCTTGATCGAAGAGATCCTATTATGTGCTCTGTTTGCCATGGTGGATCTATGGAAAAATCTAGTGTTTCTCTCTCCTTCTTTTAGCCATTGAACTCTAGATTTTTGTCTCCGAAAAATTTCCTCTTGTTTACATAAATTCTCCTAGTCTTGATGATGTTTGGTGACTTGATCACTTCTAACTTTACCAAACCCATTCGTGATAAGGGCTTGGTTGAGTTCCT
Organism: Pinus tabuliformis; assembly: GCA_031772625.1. Lineage (NCBI taxonomy): Eukaryota > Viridiplantae > Streptophyta > Pinopsida > Pinales > Pinaceae > Pinus > Pinus tabuliformis. The sequence continues at coordinate 634,751,050 of CM062815.1, read as the reverse complement.
GCATTTTATCTTCAACATATTTTTTTGCTTCAAAAATATTGCCAAATTCATTCTTGTTCCATTCTTTGAGCCTGAGTTTGATGTTCTTTAGTATTTTGTGTAGAAGGAACATTCTTGTACCCTGAATATGCAAATATTCCGACCACCAATTTGCAATGTTGCTAATGAAATCTGGGTGGGTGATCTAGATATTCTCAAATCTAAAAGGTTTATTCCTGGGGGTACCAATGCCTTGAACCTCCAGTTGAACCGACCAGTGATCTGAGCCTCCAAAGGGAGAACTTTCGCTATAATTTCCTTGTCAATGAGCATAAGGGCCTCTGAGATTATGAATCTGTCTAACTGTGATGCTACTTGAGACTCTCCTCCTCTTTTATTGTTCTAAGTAAAGAGACCATTACTCATATCAGTGTCAGCTAACTTCAAATTGTCTATAAAAGTTTGAAATGCTAAAGAGTCTTTGCTTAGAGTTCTAGTTCCCCCTTTTTTCTCCGAAAGTGATTTGATCATGTTGAAGTCCCCCCCCCCATGATCCATGGTATTCCTACATGTCTGTCTCTGAGATCCACGAGAGAATCTAGAAACCTGAGTTTATCATCCATTCTTTGAGGGCCATAAACATTTGTGCCCGGATAGGTCTCCCTATCTCCCACCTGTTGAATAACCACTGATAAATAATTCTTAGATGCCTCAGCATATATTATGTCAATCTTTTGGGGGTTCCAAAGAGTGAGTATGCCTCTTGTTGTATTCTTTGCTTTGACTTCTAGAAACTCAAATCGATTGAGCCATTTTCTATGTATTTCTTTTATTTTTTGAATGGAACATTTAGTTTCCTGGATGAAGATCATATCCGGAGCTACTTGTTTCATTCTATTACTAAGTAATCTTTGTTTTCTTTTACTACCTAGACCCCTGATATTCCAAGATGTGAACTTCATTATTAAAGATTTATAAAGGAGTAGATGTTTAGGTCTTTCATCTTACCTGAATTTATCATCATCTTTCCACATTCCATCAATAGCTCGTTCTATTTTTTCCTACCTCTTTTCTTTCCTAGGTTTCTAGGTGCTAATCCTGGTGTGGTTTTCATAGTTTTCACACCTTCGTTACCCTGCCTTTCATTGTTTCTTTGCCTCTCCTGCCCTTTAGCCTGAGTTTTCCATATGAACAGCTGCTATACTCTTTTGAACTCTTTTTGAGGAAATGAGTCTACCCCTCCCATGGTTCCATGTTTCAAGAACCCTTCCAGATCTAGGTGTTCTCTATCAAGAAACTCCTGTAGTTTGTGGTCTTCCATTTCCATCTCACTATGGGTCATTTCCTGGTCCATTTCTAGTAATACACCGCTCATCATAGTCTCTTTCTATTTATGAATATCCTGTCTTTGTTCACGGTCTTCTTCTTTCTCCTTCTCCACTGGACTTCCTCCCATTGCCTGATCTACTTTTTTATCACTTCTTCTTCTTCGAGTACTTGGAACTTGTTCTGACTGGCTTGTTGCCCTGCTGCTTGATGTTTCTTTGGCCCCCTTTTGCCCCCTTTCTCTCTATGTACCACTTTGTGAAAGCTTTCAGTATCTTTCATTGTGTTAGCCTTACTCTTGTTCTCTATTTTACTGAGAGGGCGGTCTCTGAATAGGTGCCTATGCTCATGGCATTTGTGACATCTGAATGGAATATGTTCATAATCTACTGTTTGCACCCATTATTCATCAAAAAATTCCAAGATTACCTCATCCAGTAGAGCTCCAGAGAGATCCATCTCCACACATATTCTTGCAAAGGAAGTGTATTTTCCCCTTATCGTGGCCTCAGAAGCTTTGAAAAAATGCCCTAATTTATTTCCTATGGCAGATAATGATTATGTTTACTAGTAATCAAGAGGTAGAGAGTAGAGTCTTACCCTGACCGGGACCAAAGTAAAATTCTCATGCTCCGGGACAAAATTCATAATCCACGGCCGCATATAGGGGCCTACTGCTACATAGAAGTAGGGCCCTCCTTCAAACACTCTGCCTTTATCTTCAATATTTGTAAAGACCACAGTAAAGAATCCCTTTGACCCAAGATGTAGGTCTATGCTTCCTTTTGGTTTCCAGTGGTATTTAATCGATGTCTGTAAAGATTTTTTAGTGGGCCATAATCCAATGAATTTACAAATGATTGCATATGTCCGCATGTGGTCCTTGTGTGTTAGGTCCCTATAATACTAGTGATTACCCCATTACTATTGTATTTGTATTACTTATTAATATTGTTGTGCCCCTATTTTCCCCATATTGTTATTACCATAGAGTCCCTCTATTGTTATTTTTGTGCCTTTATATTATTATTGTTAGGTCAATTGGGTTATATTGTTACTCCTTAGACTCCTATATATAGAAAGGAGGTTTTGTCATTTGAATCATCAAGGAATCATTCATTTGTGTAATGAAAAGGAGGTTGCCCCCTTGAAGAGGCTGAATTCTAAGGCGTTGATCTATCTTTTCTATCTTTTTGTGAGCTGGTTTCATAAAATTTGGTATCAGAGCCTTTGGATTCTAGGGTTTCGCTGCTCCAAATAGGTCATTGTGGCATTTTCGCTATAACCTTTTTCTATGATGTATCAGAAGCCAAAAGAAAAACTCATTTGAGACAAAATCACACTGAACCTCGGGTCCAAATTTCAGAGCTTTTCGTGCTATATTTGCAGAGATATGATTTGAGGAAGTTGGTCTTTTTGCAGACTCTTGAATTACATTCCAAACAGGTGACCTGTGGAAAATCGTCATAACTTTCTCTCTGAGCATCAGATTGAAATTTTGTAAGAAGGTACAGAAATAGGATGGATTGTAGTTGACAGACTTACCAAGTATGCACACTTTTGTGCATTATCACATCCATTTAAAGCCAGTACAGTTTCTACTGAATTTATGGAAACAGTTCAAAAGCTACATGGAAACCCAAAGATTATTGTAAGTGATAGAGATCCCATTTTCACTGGAAATTTTTGGACATAATTATTTTCTTGTCTTGGTACTCAGTTAGCTGATAGCTCATCTTATCAATCTCAATCTGATGGGAAAACTGAGATAGTAAACAAATGTTTGGAAGGATATCTTCGTTGCTTTGTATCTGATAAACAGACACAATGGGTCAAATGGTTGCCTCTCGCTGAATGGTGGTATAACACTTCCTTCCATACAACAACAAAAATGACCCCATTTATGGCACTTTATGGGTATCAACCACCATCCATCACATCATATTTAAGAGAAAATTCTAAGGTTCAGGCAGTGGAACATCACATCGAACATCAACAACAAGTCCTCCAACTCTTAAAGGATAACCTCGTGCTGGCACAAAATAGAATAAAACAATAGGCAGATCAACATCGTAGTGAAAGAAGTTTTGATGTAGGTGATTGGGTATTCCTACGGCTACAACCATATAAGAAAATGTCCCTCAAGCAAGCTAAGAAGGATAATAAATTATCACCAAAGTATTATGGTCTTTACAAGGTGTTGCAAAAGATTGGTACTATGGCATACAAATTAGAGCTTCCTGCAGCTTCTCGATTGCACCCAGTTTTCCGTGTTTCATGTTTAAAGAAGGTTATATGTGACAAGCTCCCAATTCAAACAATATTGCCAGAACTTGACGAGGAAGGAAAAATTATATTAGAACCGGAAGCAGTCACAGAAACAAGAACTCGACAGCTACGAAATCGATGAATTTCAGAGTATCTTATCAAGTGGAAGAACTTATCCGCTGAAGATTCCACATGGGAGGATGAGAATTTTATGCAGAAGTATCCAGAACTACTCAAGCGTTGAGGACAACACTTTTTTGAAGGAGAGGGGCATGTTGGGTCCCTATAATACTAGTGATTACCCCATTACTATTGTAGTTATACCCCTTATTTATATTGTTGTGCCCCTATTACCCCCATATTGTTATTTCTGTGCCCCATAGAATCCCTCTATTGTTATTTTTGTGGCTTTATATTATTATTGTTAGGTCGGCTGGATTATATTGTGACTGCTTAGACTCCTATATATAGAAAGGAGGTTTTGTCATTTGTATCATCCAAGAATTGTTCATTTATGTAATGTAAAGGAGGTTGCCCCCTCGAAGAGGCTGAATTCTAAGGCGTGGATCTCTCTTTTCTATTTTCAAATCATCCATCTTAGCTTCCACACCATTTATCTTAGATTCCACGCCATTTATCTTAGATTCCATGCCACTTATCTTAGCTTCTGTTAGCTTTTGTGAGCGTGACATGTGTTGCACTTGTTCTTGTAATTTTGATATATCATGTAGCATTTCTTCCTCTTCTTCATGAGTCATGCTAGAGCTTTCAGGTTCCTTACTAGGTGTTTGTATTTTCTTTTCTCAGGGCATCAGTTACCGATAATAATGCTTTACTATGCCCTTTGAATTCCGTTAAACCAAGCTTACACAAAAATTAAAAAAAAAACTACACACCTTTTTTTCACTTTATAGAAGCCTGATATTGAATCTGATGTATCTCTGTAATTTCGGATCATCCAGTTCTGAAATTGTGACCTGTAGTAGCCTTCTGTGTCCTCTTTCCAATGCCATAAGTCTGACCCAAAATGGATTCTCCAAGGAAGCGTTATGTGAAATCTCCCACAGTGACTTGCTTTTAGACTAGTTCAGTAGAGAAAACTTGTACGACGTGCCACGAGTCACTGTTTCAACCTTTGAATCTGAAACATGCATACAAGAAACTACAGTCCGTCCTATTTCTGCACCTTCTTACGAAATTTCAATCTGATCGCCAGAGAGAAAGTTATGACAATTTTCCCCAGGTCACCTGTTTTGAATGTAATTCAGGAGTCTACAAAAAGACCAATTTCCTCAGATCATATCTCCACAAATATCACGCGAAAAGCTTTGAAATTAGGACCCAAGGTTCAGCGTGAGTTCTTCTCAAATGAATTTTTTTTGCGACTTCTGAAACATTACAGAAAATAAGTTATAGCGAAAATGCCACGATGACCTGTTTGGAGCAGCGAAACCCTAGAATCCAAAGCTCTGATACCAAATGTTATTAAACCAACTCACAAAAAGATAGAAAAGAGAGATCCACACCTTATAATTCAGCCTCTTCGAGGGGGCAACCTCCTTTACATTACATAAATGAACAATTCTTGGATGATACAAATGACAAAACCACCTTTCTATATATAGGAGTCTAAGCAGTCACAATATAATCTAGCCAACCTAACAATTATAATATAAAGCCACAAAAATAACAATAGAGGGATTCTATGGGGCACAGAAATAACAATATGGGGGTAATAGGGGCACAACAATATAAATAAGGGGTATAACTACAATAGTAATGGGGTAATCACTAGTATTATAGGGACCCAACATGCCCCTCTCCTTCAAAAAAGTGTTGTACCATTTAAAAAAATAAAAATAAAAAATTAATTATTAAATTATACATTTTAACTAATTATTAAAGTAAACCCCTTCTTAAATTATTTCATTTATATAATTATATATTTATATATAGGTATGGTCATTACTATCTTCCTTGAAATAATCAATTTGACTTTTTGACTGTCCCTAAGTCAAAGCTAGCCGTTAATCTAGATAGCTGTTGGAGGCCCTGCTCATACTATTTAACACGCAAAGCTGGATCTGTTTCTTCAACTTGTCCTGACGATGAGCCACACTTGCTGGCTCGAAACGCGTCGACAAAGGTCTTTCTATATGTGATTTACGCTGAAGCTCTTCTTATAAGAACATATCAAATAAACCCATCCACATTAGCAACACCACCCTTAAGAGACATGTTAGAAACTCATACATCTTGTCCCTGAGGCCCAAGGATGATTTAAGCAATTTAACCGCTGGTTTCTCTCAGGCTGTATGCAAGACAACAACCAGAAGCCTTAGTCACTTTGATAGGCATGTGTGCCAATGTCCTTGGACTTTTTCTAGTAGACCTGTACCAGCGTCCCCAATATTTGAGCCACTTTTCTAGCCCACAATCCCAACCTATGCCCATAATTTTTTATAACCTTCTTAATCAATAAAAGACGTGATGAAATATAAACAGATAAAAAATCAACCTCAGGACTAGGCCTGAGAATCCCCAACCGGGACTAACATTCTGTCAAACACTTGGCATCAATGCAACCTATAGGTCTAGGATACAAGGCAGAGCATAAATGACTGAAATAACTTATGAAACATAACCAGAAGGATCACCTACTTGTCCATTGAGCTATTATATCATCAATCAGGTCTTGCACCCATCCATTTAACAATTACAGGTAAATGCATGAAATAACCATGATATGAACTAGTTATTTAACCATGCATATTACCCTCATAAAACCATATAAATATCAGAGATGTGATAGCCATTAAATTCACATATAAACCAGTGAAAATGTAAGAGAACTTAGATTTTATTAATTATACTCAAGTTTGACTAGGTTTGGGACTTCCACGTACCACTGGACCATATACATGGCTGAACCAAATATTTCTTTCAGCCAGGCAACACCATGCCATATTGCAAGCATGAATGTGGGATCTCATAACACAACCCATCCATGAAAAACCAAGGGAATCGAGAGGTTAAACCACCTCCACCCTCATCAAACTGTGATCACACCAAAACCGATGCTCCAATCACAATTGAACCAAACTTGGAATTTCATCTGGAATCCATCACTAGCCTTGAGAAATTTTCATCCCCTTGTCTCTTAGAACTTACATCAATCTAATCCCAGATGAGTAGGCCATAAAATGAAACTAATCTCTCAGTATTTACCACAATCCAAACATGGATCACTAGGTCCTAAATGGAGGCTTTTCCCTCAGGCTTTACCATGTATCCCACCAAAAATAGTCAAGGGATTCATAGGCATTTGGGAATGAAATGAGAGACCACCTCCACCTTGGATTACATAATCCATCTGGAAAACCAAAGCTTAAAACTGAGATAAAAATCCCAACATAACATGGAATCTGGAAAGAGCAAAGGCTAGGTTGAAAATCACTTTCAGAACCTGACAAAACCATGACATAGATAACAAGAGAACCATACACCAACATGAAAATCATGCATGTCTAAACCATCTAGGAAATCACATATGAAAAAGGTCACTTGCAAGTATTCTTGTTGAAGTTGCTTGATCCTTATCTCCTTTCCTTGATCCTTTCTTTCCTTCCTTTCACTTTCTTGATCCAAATCTAGAGTGCCAAGTGACCAAGAGTAAGAGAGAGAGTGAATAATAAGAGAGCTCTGAACTTGAACTGAGAAAAGGTTACCAAGTGATCTTTAAAAGCCTTTTTATTAATGAGGCCTCTATTTTCTTCATTTTCCATTATTTTCCTTTCATTCTTCCTCACATGCAACCTGTGACCTTATACCTTATTTTTTTTGCTGAAGCAGGAGTCATACCTTCTAATTCATTAACTCAGAAAAGAAATTACATAAAATACACTAGTCCACGAGGAACTGTGGACCAAGGAAAAACTATTCAGCTTATGTCCCCTCAAAAGACAGACCATGTTGAGGCCATATGATCTCCCACCAGAAAACCTACGGACGAGATTCAACTCGGGCCGGCAACAAGCACACACTTTAAATTTAGAATCAGACCCGAAGAGGAAAAAGGAACCAATCTAAAAGGATTTTGGGTCCGAATGGGGGAATTTCCCACGAACTTGTAGAACGTGTGAGAATCATGGATTCCCACCATGAAACGAAACGAGCATGGAATATATTCCTCATCCAGACTTGCATCCTTAATCTCAACAGTCAAATTTCCACGCCCAATCCAACGGAAGTGGAAGATTTTGCAGTGCGTAGTAGCACGAAACTTAATGACCTGGACCCACCTACATGCTCGATCGTTCCTGACCGTAGATCTGCCTTGCTTAATCTAACGACTGAGGATCATATCGCACGGGTCTATAGCATTGAACAACAGCGCACAATGAGGGCGGTAATTAATCCTTCCCCTTGGCCACGTGTATCTTGATGAGTGGAATCTCTTCCATTTCGGAAAAACTGCTTCCCACTTGAAAGGCCTGCGATGAACCATATACCACCACGAGAGCGGTTTTACATCCATAGAAAGAAAACCAGGGGTGTTAAGGCCACCAAGAAATCCAGTATTCCAGCCCCTCGCACCCTCCCCTCTACTCCTGTACTTGAAGCAATGTAAGAAGATACTCCATCCATCCGGCCCACCCTCTGATAAACAGATTTTGTCGAGCAGCTTCCACTTGGAGCCTCCGTGTTTGTACTTACCAAGGTTGTGGAGGCCGACAGTGGCTTGCATCCCAAAAAAGACCAGTCTGTGAAAAAAACAACAATTCATAATGAATCCAAGTCATCTAGACCCCACCTCCATGGCTCTGTTTTGAAACACCATCTTGTCTTCATCCGCCTTGTTGTGACAATGTGCCTTTAATCTATTCTGAGGCATCTCTTGCCAACCCATCACGACCCTACTTTCAAAATAGATCACTCCTTGATTGGCCAGAATATCTGCCAATTTATTGGCCGTTCTTTGCACATGGTTAAAACTTACTATACGAAGGCACTGGAGGTGAAGCTGAATCCGTTGAAAGACCTGGATCAGCCTCCAGCGTTTTGAGACTTTTTTCGGCGCCATGCCACAGCTTATTCTTTTGATTGAGTTAATGATTAACTCAGAATCATCTTCAACATTCACATTTTGGGGGTTATCCTGCTCCATGAAATATAAACATTGCTCCAGAGCCATTAATTCCGCCATATTTTTAGTGGCTCTTCCTAAATGGCAATGGAAGATGAAAAGAATACTTCCATCTTCATCCCTTAACACCCCTACAAAGCCAGCAGTAACCAGGTTTCCTTTTGAAGCCCCATCAATGATGTATTTCAATAAACCCTGAGGGGGAGGATGCCAGAAATCCTGCTCAGTATCCATTTTCATTACCTTCCTATATAGGCCCTGAGGAATAAGCCCTGGCATACCCAGCTGATGGAGAATCCACATATTAGCTTTTGAAGGAGGATTCTTAGGGGGATTTCACATCGTGGTGCCAATTGTCTCCTTAAGTTGTTTTAAGATCTGCTCAAAAAGGCGTCGGGAGGGACTCTTTTCATTTTTGAAGATTCTATTGTTCCTGTCTTTCCAGACATTCCATATAATGAAGCTTGGTGTAAGAGCCCAAGCTGAGCCAAGAATTTCATAATCAGAAAAGTTTCATCTCCAATTATTTAGGGTATTGATAATACTCCCTTTGTCCCTGTCGGTCTGTTGGAAAATGGTGGCAAAAATATCCCACAACCTGGAGGTGAAAATGCAACTATTGAGAAGGTGCTCCATTGTTTCCTCTTGGGCTTCACAAAGCTGGCATCTAGAAGGCCCCAGAACACCCCTCTTCTGAATGTTATCCCAAGTCAAAATTTTCTTATGATGAACGAGCCATATGAATAATTTAATCTTCATCCAACCTTGATGCCTCCATAGGTTCTGCCAAATCCTATCCGGAACATGGGAATCTAGATAAAGGAGAATGTGTTTTGCCTCCTTAAGATTAAAGGTACCCTCATTATTGTTGCCCCATCTTAGTTGGTCATGACCCCCATCATTAAAATCTTCCTTTGTTCCAACATTTTCATAAGTGCCTCTGCTTTTGCTTTCAAGGGGCTGTCATCCCTGTACTCAATATTCCTCCAGCTTCTCCATTTTCCTGTACTATTGGTTTGATCCCAAAAATATTTTACTTTAGATAACCCTTTGGTGTTTGTCTCTTTCTTGAGGTCCAAAAAGTCCTCTTTTAACAATATAGGTTCTTGCTACCATTTATCCTCCCAAAATAAAGCTAGATCTCCCTCTCTAATTTCCCAGAAGTTGTTGTTTTGTACTAGGCCTCTGTTCTCCTAGGCCTTATTCCAGATGTGTGAGCCCTTTATACTTCCAAACATCCTTATGTGATCATTGTTTTGCCAAGTGTTGGCATATTTTTCTTTCTAGATACTAGTCCACTGAACCTTTGGGTCTTTTACCCACCGCCACCATAATTTTTCCCCTAAAACCTTGCTTAGAATCTCTGGATCATCCAATCCAAGACCCCCATCGTTTTTGGGTTTGCAGATTTTTTCCCAAGCTACCAAGGCCCATTTCCTTCTTTCCTCCCCCTTACCCCAAAGAAAGTCTCTTTGGATGGTTCTGAATTGTTGCAAGGCTCCCTTTGGTGTTGGGAGTGCTGATAGCATGAAAACTGGGATTGATTGAAGAACAACCTTTGTAAGCACCAACCTACCGACCAAGTTTAAATATCTAATAGTCCATTTCCCCGATTTTATCGTGAATTTTATTAATCACTGGCTCCCAAATGCTCTTGTGCAAAGGTTTAGCAGTTAGAGGAACTCCCAAAAATTTTGAGGGGAGGACATCCGTTTGAAAGCCCAGAATTCTAGAGATATTCCTCTGAATAACAATATTGGTATTAAATAAAAAAATCTTAGATTTGGAGAGATTAACTTCCATACCTATAGCCATGGAAAAGTCAATCAGGATTTGTTTATACGCAAGAGCTTCTTTGACCGTAGGGATTCCCTGTAGCATGGTATCATCAACAAATTGTTGATGAGTCAAGGCCTGTCCATTTTTAGAAAGTTGGAGACCCTTAATCTTACCAACTTCTTTTGCATGCTTGATAGACTGACCAAGTCCTTCCATCATGAGGATGAAGAGAAAGGGAGAGAGCGGGTCTCCCTGCCTGAGGCCTCTTGAAGGAATAAAAGTCTCGGTGGGAGAACCATTAACCAATATTGAAAAGCTGGAAGAAGTTACTAGGGCCATGACCCATCTAACCTAGTTATGATCAAACCCAAAAGCAATAAGAACCTTCCTGATATAGATCCAATTCAACTTATCATAAGATTTGGCTAGGTCCAATTGCATGATCATTCCAACCTTCCTATTTCTAGTCAATGAGTGCACCACCTCATGTGCTTGAATGATGTTATTAAGAATTTGTCTGCCTTCCACATAACCAGATTGTTCCACAGAAACTAGTGTGGGAAGAACAGGTTTGAGTCTATTGGCCACAACCTTGGATATTATCTTGTATACCATGTTGCACAAAGCTATGGGTCTAAACCTATCTGGAGTTTGAGCATTTTCCTGTTTAGGGATCAGGGAGATGAAGGAGGTATTGAGCACCTTCAAAATAGTTTTTTTCATCCTAAAATCTTCCACTACATTCAGAATGTCCTGTTAACAATATTCCAGCAAGCTTTAAAGAAATCCACATTGAAACCATCAGGGCCTGGCGCTTTACCATTTTGCATTTCTTTGATGGCCTCACTAACCTCCTCTTCAGTCACTGGCTTATTAAGTTTGAAATTATCCTCTCTAGACACCAGCCTAGGTATCTGTCTTGTTAAGTCCCTGATGAAATGCCCTCTATCTAAAATGGTTTCCTTTGCTATACCTCGAAAGTGCTGAACTATCACAGCTTCTATTTCCTCATGGGGAATAAGAAGATTCCCTCCCTCGTCCTTGATCGAAGAGATCCTATTAGTATCTCTGTTTGCCATGGTGGATCTATGGAAAAATCTAGTGTTTCTCTCTCCTTCTTTTAGCCATTGAACTCTAGATTTTTGTCTCCAAATTTTTTTTTCCTCCAAAAAATTTCCTCTTGTTTACATAAATTCTCCCAGTCTTGATGATGTTTGGTGACTTGATCACTTCTAACTTTACCAAACCCATTTGTGATAAGGGCTTGGTTGAGTTCCTGCATTTTATCTTCAACATATTTTTTTGCTTCAAAAATATTGCCAAATTCATTCTTGTTCCATTCTTTGAGCCTGAGCTTTATGTGCTTTAGTATTTTGTGTAGAAGGAACATTCTTGTACCCTGAATATGCAAATATTCTGACCACCAATTTGCAATGTTGCTAATGAAATCTGGGTGGGTGAGCCAGATATTCTCAAATCTAAAAGGTTTATTCCTGGGGGTACCAATGCCCTGAACCTCCAGTTGAACCGGCCAGTGATCTGAGCCTCCAAAGGGAGAACTTTCGCTATCATTTCCTTGTCAATGAGCATAAGGGCCTCTGAGATTATGAATCTGTCTAACTTTGATGCTACTTGAGACTCTCCTCCTCTTTTATTGTTCTAAGTAAAGAGACCATTACTCATATCAGTGTCAGCTAACTTCAAATTGTCTATAAAAGTTTGAAATGCTAAAGAGTCTTTGCTTAGAGTTCTAGTTCCCCCTTTTTTCTCCGAAAGTGATTTGATCATGTTGAAGTCCCCCCCCCCCCCAATGATCCATGGTATTCCTGCATGTCTGTCTCTGAGATCCACGAGAGAATCTAGAAACCTGAGTTTATCATCCATTCTTTGAGGGCCATAAACATTCGTGCCCAGATAGGTCTCCCTATCTCCCACCGGTTGAATAACCACTGATAAATAATTCTTAGATGCCTCAGCATCTATTATGTCAATCTTTTGGGGGTTCCAAAGAGTGAGTATGCCTCTTGTTGTATTCTCTGATTTGACTTCTAGAAACTCAAATCGATTGAGCCATTTTGTATGTATTTCTTTTATTTTTTGAATGGAACATTTAGTTTCCTGGATGAAGATCATATCCGGAGCTACTTGTTTCATTCTATTACTAAGTAATCTTTGTTTTCTTTTACTACCTAGACCCCTGATATTCCAAGATGTGAACTTCATTATTAAAGATTTATAAAGGAGTAGCTGGTTAGGTCTTTCATCTTACCTGAATTTATCATCATCTTTCCACATTCCATCAATAGCTCGTTCTATTTTTTCCTACCTCTTTTCTTTCCTGGGTTTCTAGGTGCTAATCTTGGTGTGGTTTTCATAGTTTTCACACCTTCGTTACCCTGCCTTTCATTGTTTCTTTGCCTCTCCTGCCCTTTAGCCTGAGTTTTCCATATGAATAGCTGCTATACTTTTTTGAACTCTTTTTGAGGAAATGAGTCTGCCCCTCCCATGGTTCCCAGTTTCAAGAACCCTTCCAGATCTAGGTGTTCTCTATCAAGAATTTGCTGTAGTTTGTGGTCCTCCATTTCCATCTCACTATGGGTCATTTCCTGGTCCATTTCTAGTTCTACACCACTCATCATAGTCTCTTTCTATTTATTAATATCCTGTGTTTGTTCACGGTCTTCTTCTTTCTCCTTCTCCACTGGACTTCCTCCCATTGCCTGATCTACTTTTTTATCACTTCTTCTTCTTCGAGTACTTGGAACTTGTTCTGACTGGCTTGTTGCCCTGCTGCTTGATGTTTCTTTGGCCCCATTTTGCCCCCTTTTTCTCTATGTACCACTTTGTGAAAGCTTTCAGTATCTTTCATTGTGTTAGCCTTACTCTTGTTCTCTATTTTACTGAGAGGGCGGCCTCGGAATAGGTGCCTATGCTCATGGCATTTGTGACATCTGAATGGAATATGTTCATAATCTACTATTTGCACCCATTATTCATCAAAAAATTCCAAGATTACCTCATCCAGTAGAGCTCCAGAGAGATCCATCTCCACACATATTCTTGCAAAGGAAGTGTATTTTCCCCTTATCGTGGCCTCAGAAGCTTTGAAAAAATGCCCTAATTTATTTCCTATGGCAGATAACGATTCTGTTTACCAGTAATCAAGAGGTAGAGAGTAGAGTCTTACCCTGACCGGGACCAAAGTAAAATTCTCATGCTCCGGGACAAAATTCATAATCCATGGCCGCATATAGGGGCCTACTGCTGCATAGAAGTAGGGCCCTCCTTCAAACACTCTGCCTTTATCTTCAATATTTGTAAAGACCACAGTAAAGAATCCCTTTGACCCAAGATGTAGGTCTATGCTTCCTTTTGGTTTCCAGTGGTATTTAATCGATGTCTGTAAAGATTTTTCAGTGGGCCATAATCCCATGAATTTACAAATGATTGCATATGTCCGCATGTGGTCCTTGTGTGTTAGGTCCCTATAATACTAGTGATTACCCCATTACTATTGTATTTGTATTACTTATTAATATTGTTGTGCCCCTATTGTCCCCATATTGTTATTATCATAGAGTCCCTCTATTGTTATTTTTGTGCCTTTATATTATTATTGTTAGGTCAACTGGGTTATATTGTTACTCCTTAGACTCCTATATATAGAAAGGAGGTTTTGTCATTTGAATCATCAAGGAATCATTCATTTGTGTAATGAAAAGGAGGTTGCCCCCTTGAAGAGGCTGAATTCTAAGGCGTTGATCTATCTTTTATATCTTTTTGTGAGCTGGTTTCATAACATTTGGTATCAGAGCCTTTGGATTCTACGGTTTCGCTGCTCCAAATAGGTCATTGTGGCATTTTCGCTATAACCTTTTTTCTATGATGTATCAGAAGCCAAAATAAAAACTCATTTGAGACAAAATCACACTGAAACTCGGGTCCAAATTTCAGATCTTTTCGTGCTATATTTGCAGAGATATGATTTGAGGAAGTTGGTCTTTTTGCAGACTCTTGAATTACATTCCAAACAGGTGACCTGTGGAAAAATCGT